>JAJDFF020000500.1:0-18496 GCA_021527025.2 Geoglossum cookeanum | reverse complement strand
ACAACACCCCTGGCTCGCCTCCTCATAATACATTTCCTTTGTCAATTTCCTTGGTCAATTTCCTATGTTAAGCATGGTGTTAGACAAGGGATGCGCAGGTCTCATAGTTGGCTTCTGAATTGGAGAAAGAGCAGGAGAGTAAAATGTATTTAGCTGGCGCATCGTAACGGCCCATACCCACAAGGTGCATGGCCATAATAGAACTTACATACATACATACATACATACGTCGAGATATAGGGGTCGAGATATAGGATACGGTCGAGTTATACACCCTTGTCAAGATATACCGACGGATTTACACCCTACTGAAAGAGGAGGATATTCATCTCGGACATTCTTTTAATCGAATCCTGGTCTTTCGTTTAGCTAGTTCCTGCTGCAAGGCAGCCTCAGCGGCTCTGATGGCTGCATCGACCCTAGGACGCGTGTCAGCCACACCACCCCTGACCCAGCCTACAGCACCTTCAAAAAGTCACCCAAGGAAACCAAGTGCAAAGGTTCTTGAAGTCCAGCGGTCATTGAGGACACGATCAAGATCAATTCGAAATGAGTCACTTGCAGGTGGTATCGAGGCACCAGAACACAAAGGGCGAGAGGCAAGCTTAGAAGAAGTCACGTTACTTATCACCAACCTGAAGGATGTTATTACCCAGCAGAACAGTGTCATCGACAGCGTCCAAGCCGATCTTGCAGAAATCAAAGCAGAACAACAGAGCCTCAAAAACCAGAATGCTAAACTCCAGGAAGAAATCCGCTCCCTCCGACAACAGCTTACCACCCCCTCAGCATCATTTCCACTAACCCAATCATGGGCGGCAGTAACAGCTAGAGGAGACTTCTCAGAACTAGGACCGACCCTTTCACAAGCGACAAACAGCCAGAGGCCAAATAAGGAGCCTAATCGCCAGCTAGTAATCGACATTGGACACCCGGCTAGGGCTCACAAAGTTTCATGCAGTGCGAGGATGTGCTCACAAAATCAAAGATTTTTTGAATTTTTTTGAATTTTTTTTTTGGCTCTCTCTTTGTTGTAGGTATTGTGGAGGCAGAATCTGAGCCGGGCGATTAGCTAGAGTTCTTGGCGTGGGTAGCTTACCTACCTCGCTGCCGCTCGTTTTTCCGTAGCATAGAGCCACACGAAGCAGAGCATTGAGCACCCTACCCACCGGCCCCGATACTCTCCACAGTACCCGCCTGCTGCGCCACGAGCTACTGTGTACATGTACAAACCACAGACCGCCAGCTATGACTCTCCTGGTTGTCAAGGTCTTATTCTTTGCGCTAAATAATAGCACTACGCTTAAGGTTTGGCTTCAGCTTGGGCGATATTTTCATTCTGTTTCGGTTCACATAAAATGCAACGTGACGTGGCACTTATGGCTTTAGCTGTGTTGCAGCCTGAGAACCCCTCCGGATTTCAGCCTGGACGAGGCTGAATCGGCTGCGATATCTCCACTTCGTTCCATTTCCCTTCTCCTTCTCACCACTATCGCATTTCATTTCCTACAACACCCTCTAAATCTCTTGCTCCTTGCGAGATGTCGATTGCTTGATTTTATTTCAAACAGGCTGAGGTTACGGAACTTCATCGGAAAAACAGCTGCGACCAGATCCGAATTCGTCCTCTTGAAGACCTCGACTCTGCCTGCCTCTCTAGAACCCTACCCGTGAGAATGTCGAATCCTAAGGACTACACCGTCGGTTGGATCTGTGCTATAGCTACAGAATGCGTTGCCGCTCAAGCTTGCCTTGACGCAAAGCACGAAGGACCGGAATATGTGTCCCCTAATGACAACAACGATTACACTCTTGGCAAAGTTGGGAAACACAATGTCGTCATTGCCGTCTTGCCTGAGGGAGAATACGGCATTTCCTCTGCAGCAAGCGTCGCAAGAGACATGCTCTACAGCTTTCCCAACATCAGAATCGGTCTGATGGTCGGCATCGGCGGTGGTGCACCAAGTCTAGAGCATGATATCCGTCTAGGCGACATCGTAGTCAGCGCTCCTCGCGATGGGAAGGGTGGTGTGTTTCAGTATGACTTTGGCAAAACGATCCAGAATCAGAGTTTCCAACCAACAGGGTTCTTAAACCAACCACCAATAGTCCTACGGACTGCAGTCAATGGACTCAAGGCGCAGTATGAAGGCGAAGGCCATCAGCTTGAGGAGGCTATCAATGGTATTCTTGAAAAGAAATCAAGACTGCGGAAGAAGTACCAGCGACCTGATCCAAGTAAAGACAGGCTGTATCAAACCGGAGTCACACATCCTTTAAACGATGAAGCCAGCTGTGTGGCAGTCTGTGGTGATAATCCGTTAAACTTGATACCGCGACGCAAACGGGCCGAAGACGAGGATAATCCAGCAATTCACTATGGTCTGATTGCTTCAGCAAACCAGTTAATGAAGGATGCTTTACTTCGGGATAAATTTGCAAAGGAAAACAGTGTTCTGTGTTTTGAGATGGAAGCGGCAGGGTTGATGAACCAATTTCCCTGCCTGGTCGTTCGCGGTATATGCGACTACTCCGATACCCATAAGAACAAGGAGTGGCAAGGGTATGCAGCAATGGCAGCTGCTGCATACACGAAAGATCTTTTATGCAGGATCCCCCCCAATAAGGTTGAGGCTGAGAAGAGGATTGGTGATATTCTATCTAGTAAGTCTAAAGGACCCTAAGAATCGTCCTATTAACAAATATTAATTCTATGTAATTATGGCAGGCGTCCAAGGGGGTGTTGACAAACTTATCCATATGCAACATGATCAACAGCAAGAGGCCATTCTTAATTGGCTCACCCCAATTGACTATGCTCCTCAGCAGAGCACCCTCACCAGTCGGTGGCAGCCAGGGACTGGCCAATGGTTCCTCGACTCGCCAGAGTTCCAGGCCTGGCTAAAGACCAGTAACAAGACGCTATTCTGTCCTGGCTTTCCGGGAGCAGGGAAGACATTCATTACATCTATTGTCGTCTACTATCTGCAGACTAACTACCAGAAGGACTCTGAGCAGAATAGCAATGATCAGAACGACAAGACTGGTATTGCGTTCATATACTGCGATTTTCAACGGCAGCATGAACAGAAGCCAGTAGACATACTGGCAAGTCTGATAAAGCAGTTGATTCAGGGACAGCCCTCTGTACCTGACAGAGTGAAACGTTTCTACGCCAAGCACAAGAAGAGCCCATCGTCATCATGTTCAATAAGCGATTTCTCGGAAGCGTTGCAATATGTCCTCTCTGATTATAATTATACTCGAATTTTTATCGTTATCGATGCGCTCGACGAATGCCAAGACCAAAGCACACTCATGTCTGAAATCTTCAAACTTCAAGCTCGCACTGGAGCAAATCTCTTTACAACTTCACGACCCATCCAAGAGATCAAAAAGGAGTTTGAGGGAAGCATATTAGAAATCAGTGCCAGAGATGAAGATGTGGAGAAATATTTAGATGGTCAAATATCGCAGCTGCCATTACTTGCAGAAAAGAACCAGGATCTGACAAAGGAAATCAAGATAGAAATCAAGACTAAAATCAAGGCTAAAATCATCAAAGCTGTTAACGGAGTGTAAGTTCCTTCTCGTGCTGCCGATTGAGTTGAGTTGGTTGAGAGTCACATAGGTTTCTCCTTGCACGACTTCACCTGGATTCCCTAATCGATAAGACAACGCCTAACAAAATCACTGCCGCGTTGGAGACACTCCCAAAAGGGCCATATGCATTGGGCGAAGTATATGGGAAAACTATTGAGAGAATTAGAAGCCAGAGACCAGGCTTTCAGCGCCTTGCTGAGAGTGTCCTCTTATTAATCACCTGCGGAAAGAGATTACTAACAACTTTGGAGCTCCGACATGCTCTCGCTGTAAAGGCTGGGAGGCCAACACTTGACGGAAATGACCTTGAAAGCACCAGTGTAATAGTTTCTGTGTGCGCGGGGCTGGTGACCGTCGATGAAGAGAGCGATATTATCCACTTGCTTCATAATACGACACGGGAATACTTGGAGACCCATATGTTTTGCCTCATATCTCGGGAAGACCCCACGATGTATGACGCTGAGAAGAATGATATTGCCATGGCTAATGCCCAAAAAACTATCACAATCATCTGTGTTACCTATTTGTTATTCAACACTTTTGAAACCGGTTTCTGTCCAACGCCCGAAGGATTCAAGGCACGGCTACAGCTCTATCCGGTCTATAACTATGCTGCGCAAAATTGGGGATACCATGCTCGAGCAGCTTCAGCAGGGGTGGAACAGTTGACTACGGAATTTCTTGAGAATGAGGCTAAGGTCTCTGCCTCTAGCCAGGCTATGATGGCATGGGACCCCACACAGCCAACGCGGGTGACAGGAGTACACCTTGCGGCATACTTCGGACTGAGGGAAGCGATGGCAGCATTGCTCAAGAATGGAGTCGACATCAACTCCAAGGATTACTGGGGACGGACAGCGCTGTCGTGGGCGGCAAAGAAGGGGCACGAGGCGGTGGTCAAGCTGCTGCTTGCAAAGGATGGAGTCGACCTCAACTCCAAGGATTACTGGGGTGGGACAGCGCTGTCGTGGGCGGCAAGGAAGGGGCACGAGGCGGTGGTCAAGCTGCTGCTTGCGACAGAGAGAGTCGACCTCGTTCCCTGGTATGGTCGGGCGCTGTCGTTGGCAGCAGCGGGAGGGCACGAGGCGGTGGTCAAGCTGCTGCTTGCGAAGGATGGAGTCGACCTCAACTCCAAGGATTTAAATGGTCGGACAGCGCTGTCGTTGGCGGCAGCGCTGAAAGGGAACGAGGCGGTGGTCAAGCTGCTGCTTGCGAAGGATGGAGTCGACCTCAACTCCAAGGATTTAAATGGTCGGACAGCGCTGTCGTTGGCGGCAGCGCTGGGGAACGAGGCGGTGGTCAAGCTGCTGCGACAGAGCATTTAATAGTGTGCTATACCACCTCCCCGCTTACCACCATTACTACTCGCTTCCTTTATATACTTTTTCATATGGAATGCGCTTTTTACTTAGAAATGTGCTGCTTAGAAATACTCTTTAAGAATCTTCTGAGGTTAGATAAGCAATTCGCCACAGCTTAAGGCGAAGCTTCTGGAATTCTCTAGATCGACGTGTCAAGGTTTACTAAGTAACAGAGCTACGAATCTTTAAGCTTTATGACTTGCTAGCTGGTATCCTTGATTGCGCTAGCAGGGAGGGCGGCCGACCCGCTCCGGCCATAGGGTTGTTGCGATGGGGAAGAGGCGAGCAAAAATGCGGAGAAGGTGATGTTGACACACCGACTGATTATCGTGGACAGTAGCCTTGTGTTGGCGTAGTCACGGTTTTCAGGGAACCCACAAAAGTCACTTCGGAGGCGGAACCACTCAAGGATCCACAGCCAAGAAACTACTCTCAACTGGTGTATGGAACCTTGCCGCCAAATGGTTGGATATAATGGTAGATCAGTAAAGCGAGAGTTGATGCTAGAGAGTCTATTCTAAAGCTTGTAATTTTATTCTGGCGACGTGCTTCTTATGACGTGTACTCATAATCCGGGTCATCATCCGCCATACGCTTGGCTGCTTTCTGCTCTTGCTCAACATACTTTGCTTCATCATCAGAAGCCATCCTCTCCGGGGGAGTTCTCGATCTCTTGCGCTTTTTGATTCCAGGGGGAAGATAATCTCGGGCAAGTGTTCCCCGCCTTCGGATCCTGTCCTCCGCAGCAGCAAGGTATTGGCAAAGCTGCTGCGTGGGCAAGAGTATTTCTCGATCGTCACCTCCAACCAGATCCTTTGTAAGCCCTCGACAAGCAAAGTCAGACAGTCGAAGTCGTAGGCCCGGATGATTGGTAGGGTTTCCTTGATCGTCGCGGAATACCTATAAAGAAATGTCAGAAATCAAAGACGAAATAATATTGTCTCAAGATGAGACGTACCTCGTCAGCAATTTCTTGAACTACTCTTAATTCATCTCCATCGTCAGTATGGAACACACGAGTCCGCCATACCAACAATGCTGCTTTCCGTGATCCCTTCCCACCATATTCAATATCTAAACCGATAACGACCCGCACACTAGCATCCGAGTCCAAAAGATATTCTTCAGCTAAACGGCCCAAATCCTTCCTCTTCTGCGAATATGAGACTTCGATTATAACGCCAGGATATTGTGCATCGGCGTGCTGGAAAGAGGCATCTGGATCATGTTTTGACTCTTTGGTAGGCGGGGCGTCGTCGACTGGAAAGTAAATTGAGGTGGAATCGGCTACCCACACCTTCTGCGCGAAAAGTGCTGCCTTGCCGGAGCTATTGCTAATCGCGTCCAGCTGCCTCCGAATTGAGTCCCGGGCTCCCGCAATCAGGTACTCGTGTCTAGTGGTGGGCATGCGGACAACAAGTCGATTGCTTCTTGGGAAGAAGTCGTAACTACCCAGTTTCCACTGTTAGCTAGTGCCTATATCATTCCTTGAGGGTACCCACCGTATTTTGTCCCCAACATATCCCCATAGCGACTCCTCTTGCTCCAGCCGACGCTCTAGCTCGTCGTATTCCCCTTCTGCGAGCCGGAATATCGTCCACGGGCTGTGCTCGACGTTTCTTCCCGATTTGCGTTCCCTGAAAAGTGCGAGAACTCGAGGTAATTGAGTGAAGACCTTCTCGTCGGTTGGCGGAGGTGTCAAAGGCGGATCTACAAAACTCGAAGGCGGCGTGATATGCTGACGTTCTTTCAGAGGAGTCTGCGACGTAGACATCGCCGTATGTTGGGCTGCATTGGGAAGTTGCTCAATTGATGTCGCGAGAAGAGTTGCGCGTTAGTTGACAGCAACAGCGCCACATTAGCCCGTCATCGTGTAACTGTGGCTAGTGGATGCGGCAGTGCTTAACCGCCACAACCCCCGTCCTACACGTCCGCTCATTGACACTCCCTGAAAAACACCTACAGAACTCGCTCCGTCTCACGTATGTGTGTATGTGTGTAACGTCCCTCCCTTCGTAGCGAGACACCCTCTGTGCCGAGACATATGAGGGGTACTTTGACTTTAAGCAACTCGATTTCTGCGCACACATTGATATTTGCCACAGTTCTACATAAGTCCTGTGCTATAGCTATTCATAAACATTCAAGACCCCCTCCCACCTAAAAATTACATTCGCATTGTTGCCTTCATGCTTAAGTTACAAAGAACCTTCTTTTCATGCATAACAATGCTCCTTCACTACAACACCACTATTAAGCTCTTACCACTGTGGAGAGTATCGGGGCCGGTGGGTAGGGTGCTCAATGCTCTGCTTCGTGTGGCTCTATGCTACGAAAAACGAGCGGTAGCGAGGTAGGTAAGCTACCCGCGCCAAGAATTCTAGCTAGTCGCCCGGGCTCAGATTCTGCCTCCACAGTATCCAGCTCACCCGGGCAAGGGTGTGATGGGTGAGTAAGGCGGCAACGCGCGCGCACTAGAACGGATGAGGGCGAAGTAGATATTCGGGAAAGACAACAGAAATCCGTAAATCCATCATTCGCGCTCACCTAGCCAGCGCCGCTTTAAAGGGTGAGCGGGGTGAGCCTCACCCTGAGCTCGCGCGAGCCAGGTGAGCCTGGGTGATGCTCACTCACCCGGAGCTCGCACTCTGACGACCAACACTCACCATGTCTCGCGCAACGGTTAGCCGTAACGTCCACTTCCTCAATGGGGAGAACAATGAAATCCTGGGCTTTTGGCAAAACGGATCGGTTTCGTGGAGCCAGATTGCCGAGTGGATGCACATCATTATCATACTCCCTTCTACGCAGTACGCTGTCTTTCGATGCCTAGAGAGCGGAAATCCGGAGAACCCTGCGACAAACCACGGCCCCTCTGTCAATCTGTTAGGCAATAATAATGCTGTTTATCTGGGTGCCAGAGACCTACTATTAAAGGCTGTTACTAAGGATTGATCTCTGACAGGACATTACCTTTGTTGTACGTTGGGACGAGGATCGAAAGCCTGAGATTGTAATAAGAATTCTTAGACGCTATGCAAAAGGCATGATAAATACACCACATAAAAGGTTAGCTTTAAATTCATTAAATCTTAAGATTTTAATAACAGTTATCTGAGACTAGTTCAATGCATGCAATTTATGAGAAGACGGATACTCTTCTAGTCAACCCAGTGCTATTTATTCTTGCTATAGCACTTGCCGATGATGCTTTCAGAGATTATCACACCTTAGAAGAAATTCTTGCAATTGAACCACCAGCTGGTGAAGATTTTTTTGTGGTCGAGTGGAAGGATGATGTTCTTGATTTACCCTTTTTTCGGACTGCAACTTTCCAAGGCCCTACTAGAAAGATTCAAAAGTCGAACTGGTTTGGTCATCAGTTGGTAGCACTAGGCAGGCGAGCAGGGTATGAGGAAAGCATCACTGTTCATGCTGCTCGACGGGAAGCACTTATTAAAGCTGATGGTATAATCCCTACCTATACAACTAGTTATTTATTTGCTGACAGCTCTGGTGGAGATCGTGGCTATTCAATTGCAGAGCGAATGAAGTTTGCCGGACATATAAACCCTGATACCTTCCTCAACTCTTACGCAGCTCAACTTAGTACTATTGATGGACAAGCTAGTTTTCTGGGGCAAAAGCAACGACAGGATCATATTGAAGATCTCCGTGGATTGTCCTTACGCCGTTATCCACAGCTTTGGCGGTCCTTACCGGCAAAAATACAATTCGATCTTGAGTGCCGTTCAGATTTCATGGCTCTGCAGAAGAGTATTAATGCTTTGGCAGAGAAAATTGCTCGAGAAGGTAGTAAGCAGGATCGAATTTGCCGACAACAACTATATGACCAGAAACACCAACTTATTATGGATGAGCTTAAAAAACAGCAGAGGCTCCAACCACGAAAACTTAATATTGCATATGATGAGACCTACTTAGAGGATCACTATCGTGCTTTCTTCAACCGTGTTCGCCATCTAATGCCTGAACGTAGTCGTCTGGCATCCTCTCTATTCCTTCCAGCTACATTACGAAGTCCTGAAGGCCGTTGTGCTCTTAGTGACTTGATTTTGCTGTGTACACAAAATTCTCAAGTTGTATATCAGCCAAGTTTACAGCCAGAAATGGGTAATTGCGCAGCACCTGGATGCGCTCTACATATAAATAGGTTAGTCATCTTCCTCTAGTCTTAAGGGAATTACTGACTGGTGTCCTGTAATAGTATGCAAGCAGCTAATCGATGGAAACATACATATCTGTGCCGCAAGACGTACTTTGCACGTAGATACGGGTTTGCACAACTGTGCTTCCAGTGTGATAAGTGGATCACGGATGAGACCAAATGGGATCAGCACTGTCAAAGCCACCTAGACAGACCTAAATTGCTTCCCCTTCGATGCGACCCTCTCATTTTCCGACAAGCAGTCGTATGTGCTAGATATTGCCCTTTCTGCTTGGGCAATCCAAAATTGCTCGCGTCTAAACAGTTTCGTCAGTTCACATACAATAACCGCTGGTTAGAACATATTAGTGAGCACGTTCAAGATCTAAATGGCAACAAGGCAGTGGAATGCCCCCATCCTCGTTGTGCAATATCGTTTCAATCGATTCAGGACCTACTTTACCACCTTCAGGATATCCGTGCTCTCAGATTTATAAAAGCAACAACAAAACGCAAACTGGATTCCGATTCCGAGGACAACTTTGACAGAGAGGGGCTTGGGGAAGCGGATATCTATATATTGTTAGAATATTGCCACTCAGGGCATGTTCCGGTTGTTGTGGTATTGCAGTCTGTGGCAAAATATGATGACAAATTGGAAACGTTCAAGATATTCTCTTCTATCACTAATATTTGCCACTTGGAACTTCCCTCCAAATTAGAGTTGAGCACAATTTACAATATGATTTTTGCATTCATAAACGAGCGAGTGTGCCTCAACTACATTTTGCTCTAGCAGGGAGGGCGGCCGACCCGCACCGGCCAGTCTTGTGAGAGGGCGCCACTTTAGTGTTGAAGATTATAGATTGGCATTGATGAGAAGCTTGCTTGTTCTAAGTACAAAGAGCGGACAGAAAAATTCTTCTTGGGGCGCCGGGCGCCGAGCCACGAAATGGGTGTAGCGTAAATTGGCTTGCCTCTATTCCGCGCTACGGGAAGACTCAACCGTTGGTACGCCACCTTCCATTTCAACATTTAGTAGTTCATTTGGAACTTGGCCGCGAGGTTGAGGTCGAACTTACGCCTCATACGTTGGGGCGACTTCTTCGTCGGATATCGGTGGATTATTTTGCCGACAAGTATAACGCTCCATCCCGGCTTGGCACTAGCAATAGGATGAGATCGATCATCTCTAACCTTCCATCCTTCCATCCTTCCTCTTCCATATTCCTTCCATCCTCAAAGACTCTCAAACCCACACTCGAATCCTTTCGGAACTACAGTTGCGACTCCACCAGTCTAGTCGTGACTTTTCGCTGGAACATGTTTGTTGTGTTATGTGGGGTTGGCTAGTGAACCGCACGTGACGAAGTGCTCTACTACCGCCCAAACATTCACTTAGAACACAGCATCTCTACGGGATTAAGAGACTGATTGATGTATCATCAGCGTGTCCTCGACTGGCTATACCATCTCCCCACCCCCCGCGATCGCGAAACCCACCTGCAGCTCTCCTTGAAGCTCTTGACACCACCCCCCTCGATCAAAGCGTCTACGCGGAGGAAGAGACAGATGGAAGAACCTGACAACGGTGGCGGGGCAGAGGAAGTAACACCACGTCCAAAGAAACGGCGGAATCGCGATAATGCAGGCCCATCGCAGAGCCCCAACCTCCGATGCCGCAGATCCGTCGCCACTATCAGTCACACTCCCGGCGAAACCTCCAGCGTCTCTACCAGTTCTACTACTACTAGCCGCAGCCGACACATTATTTCGAACGTCGCAGCGCACCTCGAAGTCGCGCACCCAGCTATCCATGTCGGCTTCCCCGCCATTCCCAGTACTCTTACAGTTCCCCCACAGGTCGTGCGCATCCACACCCTCCTCGACGACACGCGGTACCTGACGCAGTTCGTGCCGAATATCCCCGATCTTATTGCAGGACTGCGCGCCATGCATGTGCAAATCCCCAACTCATGCCTCTCGCAAACACCATCCACCAAGACTACTTATAATGGCCAGGAGCAAGACCGTGATGGGGTCCTAGCAGCCCACTTTGCCGCCACCGCCCTCTCGATCGCTGATCTCGCCCAAACGGCATTCAAACGTGAATACAATGAATCAAACTGGTATCCTCTGGTTCGCGCTGTGCTCTCCTGGCCTAGTCCCTCTACTTCAGACTACCTACTCGCGCCTCCCAACTCTCTTCCCCCCCTCCTCACCAACGTCCTCGAAGCCCGTGACATCTCTATCTCATACGAATACCTCCCCACCTACGCCAAGGACCCATCCACCATTATCTCTGGCGTCAAGGTTGACCATCTGATCCTCCTCAATAACGAACACCCACAAATCGCAGCAGTACGTGACCAGGTACTCAGTGGGGATTTTAACTGGTGTTTTAGTCCATTTGTGGATCGCTGGGTCGCGAGGAGTTTTGTAGCTACCCTAGTGGAAGTTAAGGCCCCGGGGGGGGATAGAGCGGAAAGCCAGGTCAGGTTGGCGGCGGCAGCAGTGTTGGAGGCGGTTAAGAGAGTAGGGGATAAGGAAGGGTGTGAGAGGGGGAGGTGTAAGACTTGGATGGAGGAGCCGCCAGTCGTGTGTTTTGTTGTCAATGGACACAGTTGGGAGGCTAGGTTGGGATATTGGGAGAGTGAGGAGAGCATCGTAAGTCTCACCCAGGCCTAAAATTGATTGTCAATGCTGATTTCCTTTCCCTACTAGCGTATCTTGGGCCCAATTATTGTGGGGAATACTGCTTCGTTTGCCGATGTATGTCGACTTCTCAAGGTGATGGAGGTCCTGAAGTCCTGGGTGGAGGATACATATTTGCCGTTTATTATTAGTAAGCTAAGGCGGATTATGGAGAGGGAGAGGGAGGACAGCGTGGCGTCCTCGAGTTCGAGCTCGACCGGGATAGGGGGTGGTTTGAACTAAGGGTGTTTGAGCTTGTTTTTTTCTGAGGTATTCATCCTCCTGTTTTACGTCTGGCTGCAGGACCTGATGGTCGGTTGACCACACTATCACTCACTAATAGCAGGGTAGCACACATCATAACTATCCAACGCTATTCCGTCCAACCATCCACCTACAAAAACAGTACCACAAACGTTCCCTGTGATGATATACGGTACCAGGCAACCCTAGACAAGCCCCCATGTTCTGATGAGTTCCTATCGCGGCCGATTGAGATATTTTTGGGAGAGGTCATTCTTGAGATTGGAGCCTTTTTGTTGAAGCAAGCCATTCAGTGGCGAGAAATATGCCGCTTTAGATGTGCAGAGAAGACTTGGCACTTTGAAATTATTTGTAATCCACAACTAAGGAATGCTCGCATCCAAAGCAGTACTGGATCCATTCTACTGCGGTTGTTTGTGCGAAAGCCGAGGAAGGAAGAAGTTCGTGTAACTACAGTAGTAATATTCTATAGAAGTGAAACTGGCCTTTACTTCAGCGCGTGGGGCACAAGAGGAGGATGGCGTTGACCGAGAATCGCATTCATTCGATTTTGCAAAGACCTGAGATTCCGGGAAGCACCTAATATGATGATTGTGGAGTTGGCGTGTATAAAGTACAGTACATTTCCAACAATAACGGGCAGCACATTCTGAAGCCGACACGAGTTCAATAACTTTGAGTGCTTCAGGTCTAGGAAGGGGTGGGAGCAGGAGCAGAAGTCGAACCGTAACACGAAAGAGATCTTCAAGCAGTATTCAGACATCGATGCTGCCTACTAAACAGTCATGTTCAGACTCCCCAGTCAAGCAAGACATGCAACGACGAAGAAATCGCATTCACTTGTTCGGCCTATCATGCGGGACATTGGAAATAAGTTTTTTTATGAAAGCGAGTTCTTATGCAGTCAGTATTCCGACTGGGATTGCTTGGAGGCATCAAAGGTGAGCAAGCAACACACAAAGCATTCAGAGCCACGACGGCTAATTTCTCAGGACATGAGTCTCTTCTACATGCCAAGATCCTTTCATCGAGATATATATATATATATATCGGAAGAATGCTATGCTGACTATAGCCGAGATCGATCTTGACTTTTGCCACTCAATATCAACTTGTGAAAATGCATCCCCGAGTGCCCGGCAAAACCGATATCAAAAGTTTCCATAGCCATTTGCGAGGTGTATAGTAAATTTAGACACTATGGAGTAATAATGTTTGATTTGGTTGAGCTTCCACATTTCTACCCTCTTTTTTTCTTTTTTTTTATGTCGCAGTGAGCCCAAAGCCCATCCGGTTCAACAAAAAAATATACTGACTCTCTCACCTTGTTCAGTATGAATATTCATAAAGTGATCTTTGTATTTCCGAGATATCATGTTTATTTTCTGTTTTCGGGGGTATTTGTATGACGCACAGGATATGCGTGGGGCCCGCAATGTCGTAATTAACAAAGACATTCCCGACCGTGCGAATAAAAGCCACCTAAATTGTATTGCCACTATTTTGCCCCATGGGATCACTAGTCGAAAAATTTTCCTCAACAGTTTTAATAAGCTTTAATTCTCAATTCCGCGCCCTTGTATATAAAGGACGCATTCTAGCTAGCATTTAATCTACAAGCTTCACCGTACCTCCCAGAGTTCTCACAGTTATGAGCCCGGGTGACCCTTCTACAATATAAGATCGGAAAGCAGTCACAGTACGAACGAAACTGCTCGGCAGCGACGGCACAAAAAGCAACGGCGAGGCCCAATTGCGATGAAGTGCAACACTGCGCAGCAACGACGACGACATGGACACTAAAATGACCACGATCCAGAAGGCATCCGTTATATTGAACTCGCCCAACGACTGGGAGGAATGGTTCAATGGAATACGAGACCGCGCCGTGACGGCGAGTGTCTGGAGCTTCATGAACCCGTCAACGCCGAAGGAACAGCTTCCGACATTGACAAAGACACCTCTACCTAAGCCTGAAGATGTCAATCCGCAGAAGAAACTAATTAGTGAGCTTACTGCAGAAGAACGCGAAGAGCTACGAACACTCCGAGAAGATCGTCGAGAGCAGAATCAGGAATACGAAAGAAGTCAAGCCCTCCTCATAAACTTCTCGAACTACATTCGCGATACCGTCGCCCGACCGTACCAAGTCTACCTACAGGGCAAGCACTCTGCCTACGATGCATTGGTTATGCTCAAACAGCGTATTGCTCCAACAGATCGAGCACGGCAATTAGACTATACCGCGCAATACCAGAAGCTTAAGAAGTACCCGAAGAGCAAAGATGTTGAGGAATGGCTAAAAGTCTGGGAGACTACATATACGACATGTAAGGCAATGAATCTGCCGGACGTTGCAGACAATCGTGCGCTATACGACTTCCTCGACGCGGTCCAGGATATGGCACCAGACTTCTCAGGATTTTGGAAGGCCCGGCTACAAGTACGAGAATACAACAAGAAGTCAATTCCAGATGTCTACGAAATTCTGGAGCATTTTCGCAACAATATACGGCTCACGAACATCGAGAAGGCTAAGGCAACACATGGAGCATTTGCATCGTCGTTCCAAGGCCAGAAACAAGATGGCAAGCCGGCCGACATCAAAGCAGAAAAGCCTAAGAAGACCTGTCTATGCGGGACGGTCCATTACTTCAGCGAGTGCCTCTATATAAATCCATCGCTTAGGCCCACCACATGGAAGCCAGACACAGACACGCAGAAGCAAGTCGACGAGAAGATTGAAAAGAGCTCAAAGCTTCGTGAAATTATTGAGAACGTACGGAAGAGGGTTCTTGCGAAGAAAGAGAAAAAGGAGGCCTCAAGCAAAGACACAAGCAAAAAGGACGGAACCCCAGAGGCCAGCTTCATGATTTCAGCACTTAATACCGGACCATCGGACTACATACTCCAGAAGAGTGTCATTCTAGATTCAGGGGCCACAGTACATGTATGCAACGATCGAACGCGATTCCATGTCTTTAGGCCAGCAATTGAAGCAGAGTTCCTCTATGCCGGGACCACCATGATTCCAATTGAAGGCTACGGCAATGTCATGATCACCGTAACGACTCCCAATGGCCCAAAGAGGATCGAGCTAGTAGATACTGCCTACATCCCAGCATTCCATACTACTGTAGCATCCCTTCAAAAATTCGTAAGAAAGGGTGTGCACCTCGATACCGCGAACAACCGACTCCAGCAGGACAATAAGACCTTCTGCATGCTGGAGCAGCACTTCAATCAGTGGACGCTCGAGTTCAATGATCTCCCAAGCACCTTTACGACAGTGCAGGCAGACCCTCCTACGAAAGACATCTGGCACCAGCGTTTAGGGCACATAGGGCCAGAAGCAGTCCAACACCTGCCCGGAATCGCGAAGGACGGTGAAAAGGCGCCCAAGACAATCGATTGCGAGGCCTGCAGCTTGAGTAAGGCCCATCAGATCATATCGCGCAAACCTCAAACTCGCGCATCAACCCCTTTTATTAAAGTTCATTTTGACCTCATCCAAATGGTCCCTGCATTTAATGGAGACAGATGGATCGCGCATATCCTGGATGACAATACCAGGATGAACTACGTATATACGCTGTCACGAAAATCCAGCTGCCTAATGGTCATGAAAAACTTCCTGGCCATAGTATTGCGTCAATATGACCAGGACATAAAGACCATCCGTCTCGATGGCGAGACCTCACTTGGCGACAAGTTTGATATATGGGCAGCTGAAAAAGGGATTTTTATAGAGCGTTCAGCCACTTATACGCCAGCTCAGAATGGAGCTGCAGAACGGTCCGGAAAGGAGCTCATTACGAAGGCTAGGACCATGGAAATTAGCAGCAACATACCGGAGAATCTGTGGCCAGAAACGTTCAAAACAGCAGGCTACCTGATTAACCGGACACCGAGTAAGGCGCTGGATTGGAAGTCACCGCTTCAAAAACTCCAGAAGGCACTCCAGCAAGAGGAGAAGCAGACGCTGGACCATTTACGAATTTTTGGATGTAGGGCCTACGCCCTAAGACATAAAATCCCAAGAACGCAGAAAACGCAACCCAGGGCCTTTATTGGCTATCTAGTAGGCTACGATTCGACCAACATATTCCGCATATGGGTCCCGAGCAAGAAAAGGATCATATCCACTCGGGATGTGACTTTCAAGGAGACTCTCTTCTATGATTCGAGGGAGGTCGATGACGCGGACGAACTCTATGAGGAAATTGAGGACACTATAGAGGTGTATCAATTTCCAAGCATTCAACAAAAACAGCATGATCCGCACGACACAGACATAGACTCCGAGGCACCTCAGGAGCAAGAAGAAGAATTCATAGATACTCACGAAAGTCCGCAAGAACCGGAACAGCAAGCTGACAATGTAGAAGACTTAGCAGGAGGCACAGAACCCATGCTGCCTACCCCACAGACCACCTCGGAGTCTGAAAGCAGCTCGTCCAGCTCTGCACCAAGGGGGACAAGGACTATGGAGCGTATGCCACAGCGCCGAGCTCCAAAGGATATAATAGGGGGTATATCGCAAGAAAACATACAGAAACAACCCCGCACACGCAAACCATCGGAAAGGGCGAGGAAGCAGGCCTATCATGCAGCATTGGATAATCCGGAGGATCTACGAGCATGCTTTACAGCATTTGGAGCTGGAATTCGCCATCGAGTGGACCGTATACATCGGAATGACCTGCCAGAGCCCCCAAACTCCTGGTCCGAATTGCAGTCACACTCACAGCAGGACGGCTTTATCCAAGCAGCCAAAAAGGAATATGGAGATTTATTCCAGCGCAACACCTTCAAGAAAGTCAAGAAGCCTACAAATGCACAGGTCCTACCTGTACGCTGGGTATTTGTTTATAAATTTGATACCGACGGATATTTAGAGAAGCATAAGGCACGACTCTGTGTTAGGGGTGATATGCAAGAGTGTTCTCGCGAGGACAACTATGCGGCGACCCTAGCAGCAAGGACCTTCCGTGCCCTAATGGCAATTACAGCTGCATATGACCTCGAGGCACGACAATACGATGCGGTAAGCGCATTTACGAACAGTCAATTGGACGAAACAATTTATATACAGTGTCCAGATGGCTTCAAGGAGAGCAATACCTGCCTGCTGCTCTTCCGAGCACTCTACGGACTTCGTCAATCACCGCGATTATGGCTCGAGGATATTACGAGTACGCTCAGCAACCTCGGACTACGTCAGACCAACGAGGAATTCTGCCTCTTCATGGGTAATGAACTACTTGTATTCTTCTTTGTGGACGACATCGTAGCTCTATTCAAAAAGGAGCACCAGCTGACCTTCGAGCATTTTATTGAAAGGCTAACTAAACACTACGACCTCAGAGACATGGGCGATCTCAACTGGTTTCTAGGCATCCGGGTCATCCGGGACCGTGCTCAGAAAAAGATCTGGCTATGTCAAGACTCCTACATACGGAAAATTGCAACTACGTTCAATCTTAACGATCGTCGGCCAGTGTTTACCCCTATGTCCACAGACACAATGGTGCCTTATGATGGACAAGCTATGCCGCAGGATATCCATGCTTACCAAAGGAAGATTGGGTCAACTCTATATGCCGCCATAATTACGAGGCCAGACATAGCACGCGCAGTGTCCAAGCTATGCGAGTTCCTTCAGAATCCGTCACCAACACACCAGCAAGCGGCCGAGCAAACAATTGTCTATTTAAACACAACATACAGTATGGCCATAGAATTCTCAGGAACACGCGAGTCAGAGCATACATTCGTATGTGCTAGCGATGCAGCATTTGCTGACAACATTCCTTCTCGTCATAGCACGGAAGGGTATATTTTTAGTCTTTTCGGAGGACCAATTGACTGGAGGTCCACAAAGCAAAAGACAGTCACGACTTCTAGCACCGAGGCGGAACTACTGGCAATGACGCATACGGCAAAGGAGCTGACATGGTGGAAACGATTTTTTGATTGCATTCAATTCGATCCAGGCCATGAGATAAAAATCTATGGAGACAACAAGCAGACTCTTCGACTCCTTACTAATATGACACCGCAATTCTCGACGAAGCTAAGGCACGTCGACATCTCCAGGAATTGGCTAAGACAGGAGGTTCTAGCAAAGCGCCTTGCCGTCGACTGGGTCTCAACGACCAATATGCCAGCGGATGGTCTTACCAAGATCCTGCCCTGGCAAAGACACGAAAACTTCGTCCGACAGCTAGGATTGGTAAATATCGGCCACCTGCTGACCGACGACATTACGAAGAAGCTGTGACGACGCTACAGCTCTCCGCAGTATGCTGCGAGCTGGGGGGGTGTGTATGACGCACAGGATATGCGTGGGGCCCGCAATGTCGTAATTAACAAAGACATTCCCGACCGTGCGAATAAAAGC
>JAJDFF020000499.1:0-18546 GCA_021527025.2 Geoglossum cookeanum | reverse complement strand
CATGTCCGCATAGCTGCCATCAAGGCGGCTGGGACGGCAAAATGAATAAATCAATCAATCAATCAATCAATCAATCACACGCCAAATGCACAAGTGCTACATGCCGACCTCGCGAAACCTTTCCATCTACAGTGCACAGAAGGAAGCGCCGCATGGGGAACCGTCTCGCTCTAGAGCCAAACACCCAGGATACAAACTCCAGCAACAAGGAGTATACTAACCCTCGGGAGGGCGGGTCCAGAATCCGATGGGCTGCTGTTGTACGTGGGAAGGCCGCCAGAATAAATCGCTCCAGTGTAACTTGCAGGAGGCAAAGCAGTAGCTGCATAAGTCGTAGTAGCAAGAGCGTTAGGATCTAGTCAGCAATCAGTAAACTGTCAGCCTGCGTAGAGAACAAGAAAATAACAGCAGTTAGCTTACCGCTGCTAGTCAAAGGAGTAACGGTCCCCTCTATGTGACAATAACTGCTATAGAGATAGATTGCGCTCGTAAGATCAGGTGGATTGCTGCAAGAGGTCGGTGCAGCACCACTGATGTATGAAAAGGCCATTGGCCTGAGATCTTCCCGACACCAACAACTCTCCAGATATCCATTCCCACCATTTGGACAACCAAGTACTTGTCCAATACTGCCTATGATGGTCTGAACACAGACTCTTTGCTGCTGGAAGGCCACATCGGAGCCGATAGTGACGAGCGGGAGCGTGGCCGTAGTCGCGTCGTCTGCCTCAGTGCACCACAGCAGTATCAACACGACGAGAACCAGTATAGGGATGCGCCGGATCGAAAGAGCATGCCCGACTGTAAGACGCATGATTCTATCGAAGAATGGCTAAACCTTGAGGAATCCTCAGTGACGATGAACGAGAACAGGAGCAAGATTGACAGCGCGACAAAGGAGGGCTGAGTCTCTCCACCACGGGCAGACTGAATAAGGCTGAGAAAAACAGAGCGAAAGAGATAATTCAACTTATGCAAGACATGGCTTGCACAATAAGAAAAGTCTACCATAGTACAAGGGCGCCTGCTGCAGAGCAAAAGCAAAAGGAAAAGTCAAATCGAATGAGAAAAGCTAAGCCTCATCATCATCCAGCCAGTCCTTGTTGTAAGTGGTAGAGGTTGGCGTACCTTATCCAACCTCCCAAGCAACAACCTGACTTACTCACCGCCAGTCCTTTCTGGCCCCCCGAGAGAAAAAAAAAACAAAACACAAAAAATAAAAAAATAGAAAAAATCCCCCCACCTAGCTGGGTTCCTATTCAAAAATTTAAGCATAAAAGATCTGAATCTCACGCACACACAACAACAACAACAACAACAACCCGGCACAAATCGCCTCGCTTCATTTTATGCTTAACTCAACTACATACAAGTCGAGTTCGCGTTGTAAGAATCCCGCGTTATGAGAATTAATCGCGCTATAAGAATGAAGTCCATTGCCTCGACCATATTCTTGCAGCGCGACTCGTCTGTACTGACACACCTTAGCCCCAAAAACAATTTATGTCCATGGATAATCCACTACATTCCTCCCGGTCGGCTCGGTGGCGGGGGGTGATGGTGATGCGTGGTAGGTGAGCCTCCCCTTCCCTACGTAATCATTGAATAATAATAATGATAATAATAGCCGGACTTTTAGTCACATATGATAGGGTTAGGGGGGCTATATGTATGTACATGTACGTGTAGTAGTATCGGAGATGTGTGGTTACTTTTTTGCCTTCCCTTTTACTGTTGGTTAGTATAGATGTGGGAAGGCTTGGTTTTTGCTGTCTGAGTAACTAGTAGAAAGTAATGGTCTGAGCGCAGGCGAGAACATAGAGTGCGGGTTGTGGGAGTGGTTGAGAGTGGTCGCAACGGTTGTGGTTGTGGTGGTGTAGAAGAACACTTTAGCCTAGAATGCAAAGCGACAGCTAAAAAGGCAGCAGTACTACCCCAAGACTAGTAAGTTTAACTGATGGCGTATTTTTACCTATTTTATTTACTCTTACAAAGTGCATTGTGACTACGAATCTCTGGGGCAGTCAGATTCAACCCTCTGCGGTCGATGCTCTCTCTTGGCTGCACGGAGCCCGCCCGGTAATGCCTTGCTCTGCCGAAAGTGCATTCATAATCCTGGCGGCGTGGATTGATGCATTGTTGCACAAAAGACTTGTTCTGTCGGATTTGGGCGCACGTCGAGCTTTTATCGTTTAAGTTGCCAGCTGGACCTACAGCGTACAACACAGACATTGACGGCCTGAAAGTTGCAATCAATGTACGTACATCAACAACGTGCACAACAAATTTATAGTCGCGTCGGTATCGCATGTGTAAAAGGGACCGCAGTTTCTAGAACTCAGCAACTCCGAACCCATAGTAGCTGTTCCGAGCCTGTCAACCTGGCCACCGCCCTTGGCATATGAGATTGATAAAGTCGAGACACAGCCCAGACGTGTCTGCTTGTTATGCATTCAATCTCAATAACCTTACAGGGTCAGTATAAAGCTGGCGGATGATCAACAGTAGTCATACCGTTGCAGTATGTCAGTCAGAGTCGGGTGGCGATTCCCCTCTGCACGGTAGACATAACCCATCCTCATCGTCCTGGGAGTCATGGTCATCGGGACGATTATCTGGGGAGCATGGAACACCAGAGTTGAGCGCAGTTTGACATCGCTTGATCTCCTTGACTCGCATATGGTTGCATGCCCGGTACAGAGCCCACCCGTTTGCGCACATCTGCTCTTCAATTAGTCGTTTGTCGTATCATTTGGGGGATGAACGTTGACCTCTGTTAAATGAGTTCGCGAGGACCGGTGGATGACCTAAACGTGCCAGAGACAGCCTAGTATGATTTGACGATTTGATGGTTTTGGGTGAATTTACCTCATACAATCCCAGCAGGAGACTTGGTGGTTAGCGTTTTGATGCAGCCATCTTGCGCCCTGGACAAAACTCCATAAACAGGGTTCGCTCCTCTATCGTGGGTGCGCCGAACCAATCTATTTCTGGCAGGGAGCGTGTTAGTGTTAGTTAGTGGACCAGTCAACCCCGCATCGCCAAGGAGCTTACCTTGTATCCCTGCGGTGATATGCTGCCATCCTTCGGTCTCGTAATCTATAATCTGACTTCCTCCATCACGCTCGCCACTCTCTGCCGGGCTTTGTCGCTTGTACCGATCTTTGCAAAACTATGGCCTCACATCAAATGTCGCTCTCGAAGTACAAGAATAGCCAAGTACGAGTCGTCATCAAATTTTTATCCGACAACGTTCCAGGCGAACCCATACGGAGGCACCTAACGCTCACGGATGACTTCTGTTCGATGGTTCTAGGGCGGGAATTCAACAAAGAGTCCGACTACATTCACATTCCAGGGCAGTTTGACATGGAGCACCAACAGTGCTGGATGGTCTTGGATATCAATGTCAAAAAGCGCGGTTTAGAGACAGGGCAAATTCCTGAGTACTATTTTAAGGCAAGTTATGGTGGTGACGGTTCAGTGTAAGACTCCGCATTCTGCCGATAGAATAAGCTACTTACATATTCAGGGATTTCCGATTATCCAACAGAAACACCAGGCCATTCACTCGTAAAGTCATCTGGGGAGGCAATGACAAGGAGAGGTTGGCTCGTATGGATAAGAGGGAAGTCTCGGACGGGAAAGTTGGACAGGTGCTACAATGCGGGGACCATAGCCCGCAATTCAGAAAGCTGTTGGACGGGTATTCATGCTCCACGACGAGCTCTGTTGAGAGATAGCACGGGTGCAGGGGCGGTAATTTATCTTACACGGTAGATGGGTCTCACGGATGGCATGAACTTGGCCGGGGTCTTGCTTAGCACAACGGGACTACCTCCCAACTGTTAACATAGCCTTTCGTTTTCTGATTCGGAAACGCATCGTGCACGCCACGGAAAGGACCCGACCGTGTTTCTATACACAGAACCCATATGGGCCGAAAAGTATTAGCGAACTGAGATCTCAGCTGGGGGTACCGCTCCTATTTCCTAACTGGTTGCACTTCCTAGCATACCCCGGGTATGCTACTACGGATGTCGTACGCCGGCTACCTGTTGACGCCAGTCACACCCTGTCGATCAGGCCCTGAAAGAGCGCTTTGGCCCAGCTGCAAGAAATTATCGTTATCTCTAGTTGCTACAGCGAGCGGATTTCCGAATTAGCGGGAGCTCATCGTCAACGGTCAGTTGCGGGACCGAACATCGGAGTATTTACGGACCTGAGTAGTTCCGACACAGCCAAAGCTTCAGATCAGATTGCGAAGCTGGCGGCGATTAAAGCACCCGTCGCTGGGATAAAGACCCGTCTTAGCTTCTGCCGACAGGGATTTATCCGATGATGTGGGGCTTGGCTCCCTGGGGGCATGCGTGACCTTACCCATGGGGTCAAGGATAGCGAGGGAGTGGGTCGTCTAATTTGACGGCGGGTCATTGAGCGGTGGAACGTGGGACAGGCTCTGGTGTTACCATCCAGGATATTCAGAACGTCATTAATAGCTTCTTTCAAGCCACCCGAGGCATTGGGCATCTACATCTGAGCTAGGAGAACGGCTCGAAGTCCGGCAGGAAGAAGAACTGAACGCGGAAGGCGGTATCGCCATGGCGGCCGAACTTGGTGGGCGCGACATCAAAATGATCAACACCCGGGAGGCTTACGGGATTGAGGGCGACAAAGACAGTGAAGTTAGCGATAACCGCCATAACTGCGAGAGCGTGGAGATATTGGCTAGTATTATAAGCTAGGTCCAGTGTGCTTCAGCTACCGGATTCGCCGCCATCCTATGCTCGAGCTGCAATAGGGCGGGCTCTAGATAAAGTGACTATATCTCGAGGGGTGTCGGTTCTCAGTAACGCCAAAGCAACCCTTAGTGCAGGGAGCAGCGCCACTCTCGTTGGGTCTCCTTAGGAACTGCAGAAGTCCATTAGACAAACATCCTACCAGCACACCCGGTCGTTGGCCGCCGACCGCGCTTGACCCCCTAACAACAGGGTGTAAGAGGTATGTACTCATGTGACGCTGCGCTTATCTGCGGCAAGAACAGATGGACTAGGTCTGCCATGGCCGCTGCCAGACTCGACAGGAGTTGGAAGTAGTCAGCTACCTACCCTATACCGAGGACATCACCTGGAGAGATCCTAGGCATCCCTACGTTGCTGGTTAAAAGGTTATAAAATTATTGGGGTCTGGCGGGCGGAGGTGACAAGGCGTATGGCGGCTAGGGGCCAAGAAGATACTCCCGGCACGCTACTAGTGCCGGATATTTCTGTTTTCATGTGGGCGAGCTGCTGTTTGAGAAATTCGCGCTGACACTGCGAGAGGTGCTGATGTGCTACGTGGGGCCACCGCTCAGGCGGACCGACGCTACTGGGTGTGTTCGTATGGCCTCCGGGAAGACCACAAGACGCTAGACCTAGAAGAGGTAAAACACAAGTCTGATCTACTTCATTATATCTAAGGATTGTTGTAGAATTGGCGTGGACTCATTGGGGGGAATCTAGAGGGGTTTACTGCCGTTCCCTTACTCAGCCTGAAGTTTTAACAACCCGTGCCGAGGCGACCCCCCAACAACTATCGGCGGTCGTTTACCGGGGCATGGATTTGGAACTGAAAGAAGGGGCAGGCATGCCTATCAACTACACGCCAGAAAGCCCCCCCCCAAATGGAGGGGTACATCGCCCCATCTTTCGGCCGTTGGAATGGTTTTCCCTGAAGATCTGCTGCGCTACATAAACCTATGATCAACTCGCGATGCTCTGATTTGAATTGAAAATGCCGTTCAAGGTGTGGAAATATTTCGAGTCGAAGTTCCTCAGGAAGACGAAAGGTGGAGGGTACAGTACCCTATGAAAAGTCTATGCGAATTGCTGCGCGCAGCACCCTACCAGTTTCTCCTGGTCGCTCAACACATCGCTCTTGCACAACCAATGGGGGATCAATTGCTATATAACTTAGTAAATTAATTCTTTTATATATATACTTAAATCTAAAAGTGTCAAAATAAAATAAATTTCATTTAGTACTTTGTATACCATTCTTTTGCCTTCTTTATTGCCTTAACCCTTTATATCATTGACTCTATTAACTTAATAAAGTAATCTTCTGGCAATACTTTCCAGCCTTCTTGCAATACTGTGAAGAGCTTGTCTATAACTTCTTGATTATTTCCCTTGAGATTTTTAAGCTTGAGATAATGTTTGTAGATATTAAGACTTAGATGGTTGTGTAAGGGTCGCCTCCTGTAGGGACCCCTAGGGTGGTTATGGCAATATGATACTGTCCAACCGGCTTGGGCGCTGATAGCATGGTAGTGAGTCGACGTAGACATATGTAGGCTTGGTTGGAGTGCCGGGTTCCACTGAAAGTTACTGATGACCCACTAGGTAGGTTACAGATGGGTACGATGTCAGAAAGCAGAGGATCAATTCTAGTATGTAGAAGAACTGATCGCTGGCCTCTTCCTGAGGCTCAGCCGATCAACTAAATACAGTAATGGAAGCCACATAGAGTTACCCTGCTGCATAGCATTCCTGCGGCCAGCACAGGCTCTTGACAGGTTGGTTGTAGGTGCTTAAGTTGGGGTATAGTTGTAACCGTATAGCGAAGCTCTGAACTATAAGGTTCATATGGGTTCATGGTTCGGTAATGAGTTCATGTAGCTCAAGGAGGCTTGTAGAGGCTCGAGAGCTTGTGCGAGGTTCATGTGTTTGATGATAAGCTTATGCAGCTCAATGAGGCTTGTGGAGGCTAGATTATAATAGTAGACTTTAGTATTCTATAGCTCTTAAGATATTATATTAGGAAAGACTTGTATTTTGCTACTGGGTCAGGAAATCATACTCTAGCCATCAGTACTACCAAGGGCAGACTAGCTTTATTGCTCTAAAATAAATCTTGAATCTCAATTTTCTACAAAATGGATTTGATTGAAGTTGTGGAATCACCAATGCCTGCCCATACTCACCTGAAACTCAGCCGGCTCGCGCGAGCAAAGGGCGGCGTCGCTCACCCGCCAAATTGGGGTGAGGTCGGGGCGCATTTTTATAACCTTGGCGATATGGTGGAGCGCAGCTCCCGTGATATTTGTAGGAACACGCTAATACGAAGAGCTCATGACGCGATGCATCGGTAGTTGACTACAGCAATAGCGCGAAATGTCAGGCTACGAAGATCGCCGGAGATCCCGCTCCCCTCACCGCCGCTCTCCCGAGGGTGATGCACGGTATCGCGGACGTCGTGACGATGACAGTCAGCGAGATCCCCCACGAAGAAGAGAGGAGCATCACGGCAGCGGCGGGTTTAGGTGGAAGGATCGGAGGCGCGAAGATGATAGGAACACAAGCGGCGGACGGGGCCCATGGAGGGATGACAGGGATGGCCGTGATGTGGCTAGAGGGCGGGACAGTCGAGACAGTTACAGCAGAAGAGATGATCGCGATGCTGGAAAGAAGCAGAGAAGTCCAAGGTCACCAGCAAAAGACAAAGATATAGTAGCACCTGCAGCTGAGAAACGGGTGGATAAGCCGGATAAATCTGAAAAACTGGAAAAGCCAAGCAAGCCAAAGAAAGCTGCAGTCTCCCAAGAGCCTATGATTATTGTCCATGTCAACGACCGGCTAGGGACGAAAGCAGCAATTCCATGTCTCGCATCTGACCCTATTAGTGAGTCTTATCCCCTCCCTATATTGGCATGTTAAACTAACATGCAGTGAAGAGCTTTTCAAAGCGCAAGTCGCCGCCAGAATTGGTCGTGAGCCTCATGAGATCATGCTGAAACGGCAGGGTGAAAAGCCTTTTAGGGACGAACTTACACTAGAGGATTACAGCGTTAGTAATGGAGTACAGCTCGACCTGTAAGTTCCTATCTGCTATGTTGAATGTTCCTGTAGACATGTGCTGATGTACCATTTCGTATAGGGAGGTCGACACGGGGGACTAGCTATGGGGAGATCCGCTGGCATTCAATCCACCAAGGGAGTTACCCAGGTGGTGTGAACGCTTGGGACCTAAATTCTGCAGCGCTCTTTACATCTCTCTATCGTTATGGACGAGAATGTTATACAGAAATTTTCGTCTCATAAACTCCAGAGGCTACTTTTTGGCTAGTAACCCATGCGATTCTCGTTTGACCTGCACCGGCGGTGACCATAAGTCTCTCCTGCTTTAGTATGACACGTACGGCAGCCGCAGACCGTACGAGAAATTTGCCCCAAGTCTTCGTGTTACTAGCGGTAATATCTCTGCCGGTAATTTCTCTAGTAACATCAGTCCACAAGGCCACACAATACCGTAACCTGGACCCCATTCTTGACCGACCCTATCAAAGTCAACGGGGTGCTCGAACACCAAATCTCGATTCCTCTTTCGAGGCAGCTAGATCCTTTCAACACGCCAGTAACTCAAGACCCAGCAATGCCTTTCCCTGATCGGTTCTACAATAGTCCTTCACCTACGCAGCGCAACATTGCCGGCCACTTCCTTATTCGGTTGATACGCTTACTGCGGGGTAATCCTGTCTTGCCCCTCGTTGTGCTTGGGTTGATTTTTCTGGCACATTTATATAAACCTATCATAGAGGTGGGTCCAACCCTACTGCGCCCTCCTAGTACGGAATTGCCGCACTCGGATATGGCCTGTATAGAACTAGGACTTGCGTGAATGTAGTTCCTATGCTGTGACGCGGCGGGCTGTTCTGGTGATTCTAAACTGCCATAAATCCGTTGTATCTACTTCCTCCCCTTGAGCGTTTCTGCCTCTGTTGTGCGGCGATGGCTAAAATGCCTGATTTTCCAGATTACGTTACAAAAAGGAACCCTCATAGGCGGGTATAGATTCCTTACAGTTGGGGGATCGCCGCTGTTTACCTCCCGGACACCGTATCAGTACTCTCCAGATAACCTCACGATACCAGGCGGCAGGGATAGCAATGCTGGCTTCAAAAGTGTGAAAAAGACCATGCTATCTTTCCACCTTATAATACCTGCCTCGGGAACCAACCCTAACCTCTGCAAGACGCTGCTCTCGGCTTTTATCCTTAATTACCCTCCCCCCACCTTAATCAACTTCAACAGAACGTTTGAGAATAGTTGGGGTAAAAGCACCCACACTAGCAAGACCCGGGGTGTTTGGAATTACCTAGCAAAGGAGAAGCATATCGCGGATGAAGATCTTGTGCTCATTATCGATGGCTACGACGTGTGGTTCCAGCTTCCCCCAGAAGTGATGATCGATAGATACTACCGAACTGTCAGGGACGCCAACGAACGATTGGAAGGCAGATATGGCATGACTGCCTCCAAGCGGTGGCAAAGCAAAAAGACGGCCAGATTTACAGAGACAGTAGTGTACGCTGCAGACAAGCTATGTCGGCCCAACTCCAAAGAGGACCCCGCTTGTCAGTCCATCCCGGAGTCCACACTGCCTGAGAATGCTTGGGGGCCTGAGACTGACAAGGACCCAGGAGGATGGCTGAACCGACCCCGGTTCCTGAACTCCGGGATTGTTATTGGGCCAGCAGCGGCAGTGAAAGCAGTGTACGGTACGGCGGTGATGAAAGTCGAGGACCAAGGACGCGGCATGGTTGGAGATCAATTCGTATTCTCTGAGATCTTTGGCGAGCAGGAATATCAGAGGGAAGCTGCCCGGCAAGCCAATCGTTGGGCTAGCGACCGGCTCCAGAAGTGGCTTTTATATAAGCTAGGTCTGGGGAAAGCTTCCGAGAACGGTGTCGTCGGGGTAAACGATATGCTGGCCAAAGAAGGGCGGAGATACGAGTTTGGGATTGGCTTGGATTACGAGGCAGCAATGTTTCAGACCATGGCTCACTCGCACGACGATATTAGATTCCTTATTTACGATGACACGGCAGGCCTATCTGCTCTACAAGCGGAATTTCCGATAGGGAACCAAAACCTCACCCTCCCAGAGGACATCTCATCTTTAAAATCTCCCTTTCCTAAAGCGCGAGAAACTCTCCAAACCAACATTACTAACACCACCACCGTCACCCCAGCCCCAGCGCTCCCCCCACTCCCCCCAAACATCTCCTGGAGCGACCTACCCCTTGGCACAAACCTCCACGTGCCCTCGATCCCCACCCTCCTCCACTTCCACGACGAAAACCCCCCCCTCAACGACTGGTGGTCCTACATGTGGTACCACGGACACGCCCGCACGCTCCTCCAGTCCCACATGCTCTCCTCCCAGGGATCCGCTGCGGCACAAGCGGCTGGGGCGGGCGGGCAGACGTGGTGGGATCTGAGGGGGGGCAAGGGCGGTGCGTGGACGGACCGGGGGTTGTGGATGGGTTGGGGGGAGGTTTGTGCGGGGTTTGAGGAGGAAGTTTTTGGAGATGGGAGGGGCAGGTGGGGAGGGGAGGAAGGGGAGAGGAGGGTTTATAATTCGTGGGGGAAGCTGGTCGTTGGAGGGGATTGAGCGAGGGCGTTGTGGGAGGGAAGATAAGAGCTTTGGCTTGCTGGGATTTATAGAATTACATGCTAATAGGGCTGTAAGTTTGGGATGGAGTGATCCGTGGAGGTTGAACCGCAAAGAGGCTGGACTAAGTGCCTGCTTACGACATATATTTATTCATGGCATTATCTGAAATATGTAACTAACCAAATTCAGTTTTCACACCCGCTGATACGCTCCTGCCCACCGGGAGAGCAACCCAAGCACATACGTTATAGGGAGAGTTATGAATGGGAAACCCCCAAACTACGCCCCAACACTCCCATGTTCCTTCCAACACGAATCATAACCCGATGAAGTAACCAACGAAGCAAGGGGGCCCACCCAAAAAATTGTCGAACATGTTACCACAACAGCCCGTCCTACGTAGTATAATTAATAGCGCGCTCCCAGAAGCCCCTTCACCAAAGCACTCTCCCGTTATTTCGTTATAACCAGTAGCAAAAACCTGTGTTTCACATAACCCCGCAACCCCCATCACTCTGCCCTCCTCTCTCCGTCGTGCTCATGGCTGCCGTCCGGGAAATATCCTCGAAAACCTCGCGGACTAGCTCGCCTGTGAGAGCGGAGCACTCGAGATATCGGTCGCAGCGGAGTTCCTGTGCGACGCAGTAGGCCTAGTCGGGGGTTTAGTAAGATAGGCGTTAGATTGAGTGCATGAGAGGGGGCGACGAACATCGAGGGGGTTTATCATTTTTTCGGTTCGGAGATCCCGCTTTAACCCTAGTAACAGAGTGGGGCGGTCGGTCTCGTAGTACATGTGTACTTCCTTGCTCCACTGTTCTTTTGTTTTAGCAACCCCAGACGCTCACCCCCACTCAGCCGCATAACTCTAGTTGACGAAACGCAAACCCACCCTCTCCTTGACGCTCTTTAGGCTGCTCGGGTTCGATATGTCGTAGCATAGCACTACTACATCTGGCTGCAACAGCGTGTAGTTACGCGGTGATGCCGTGTCGCTGAACTCGAAGCGGTATGGGCGATTAAAGAGCCTGACATCGTAGACGAAGGGCTGGTCAAGGTCGCGGAGGAGTGGGAGACTCTGAGTTTGGGTAGTGTTATCGGTGTAGAGCCGATTTGGGGGAGGGCTGCTATGTCATACCTTGCCGTCTTTTGCGTGGGGTTGGCTTAGTCGACTGTCATGGTTAGAGATGTCAGTGACTGCAGCTTCGATACGGTAGATGAGGGGTCCATACGATAGAAGCATAGACTTACCCACTTCTGCATCGCCGAGGAGAAGTATGGTGATTTCGGGAGGATCAGCCATCGCGAAGTCTGCGGATGAACTCTGTTTCATTTCCGATAACAAAGTGATAGCGGAGGATGACTAATATTGCGAATGGGGATTTCTTTTCCCCGTTCCAGCATAGGAACTGTGTCAAACGGCGCGACTCTGGTTAGAGGTAATGAGAAGGCTGTTGTCAGCGTCCCTGCTCTCAGGCTTTCAAAACACCAGAGCGTTGACGGTACAATCCAGACCGGCATCGTCTCGAGCACCAGCGGGCTCGGCAGCAATCACGATGAGCAACAACTATGCTGAATGGAGCCATGCCCGTCTCGTCGAGCGAGTGACCGAACTCGAGGCGAAATTAAGTAGCCAAACCTCTTCGTAGGCTATCCTGAGTGCTGCTGCACTACTACCCTGCTAACTAGAAAAACCCAGTCTCTTAGAACCCTCGACGCATCCACAATCCTCTCCAACAATAGAACTCCCCAATCGGCGCCCCAGAAATTCCCGGGCTGAACGAGTATTCGATCCCTCCAAGTACTCCACCCGGCTCATTGCGCTTAAGCTAGCATACCTTGGCCAGCGATACCACGGTTTCGAATACGCTCGCAATAATAAGACCTTGTATCCCACCATAGAGGAGGAATTGTGGAAGGCATTGAACAAAGCTCGGCTGATATTTCCTCGTGATACTTCACCAATCCGTCCAGGAGAAGTCAATTGGGATGGGTGTGAATATTCTAAATGCGGGAGGACGGATAAAGGCGTTAGTGCTTTTGGGCAGGTCATTGGAATCAGGGTCAGAAGTAACCGGCCGCTCGCGCGGCGGAAAGCGGGAGAGGGCGAAGTGAAGGCGGACATGCATCATACCTATCCTCGTCCGGGATCAGTGGAGATTGTTGGTGGCCCACTTGGTCTCACTGATGGCCAGCCCCCTCCCCATGAGGAAGAGGAAGATGGGGTGACATCCCTTTTGGATGACCCGGACTTCGACGACACCCTGTCATTTAACTATATAAAAGACGAAATCCCTTACCCCCATGTCTTGAATCGCGTGCTTCCGCCAGACATCCGAGTCCTGGCCTGGTGTCCTTCCCCTCCGTCAGACTTCTCCGCTCGGTTCTCTTGCAGGGAGCGGCGCTATCGTTATTTCTTCACCCAACCAGCTTTCCCTCCTGTGCCTGGGCCCATGGGACTCTCGGGCATTGCCGATGCGCAAGGGAGGAGGAGAAGAGAAGGCTGGCTGGACATCCAAGCTATGCGGGAAGGCGCTAAATACTTTGAGGGCTCTCACGATTTCCGAAATTTCTGCAAGGTTGACCCGACAAAGCAGCTCACGTCATTTGAACGGAAGATATTCTATGCGGGTATCAAGGAGGTGGACCCTAGAAGTGGGCCTATGGGGTTTGTAGGAAGATCTCAACCAGGGTCATCCGCTGGCGACCTCTCCTCTCAGACCATCTCAGAATATGGCCCCCTCGGCTACAAAGACCCTCCCAAGGTATACGCCTTCACCGTGCATGGCTCCGGTTTTCTATGGCATCAGGTCCGGCATATGGCTGCAATCCTCTTTCTCATTGGCCAAGGCTTAGAGTTACCTTCTATCATCCCCGCCCTGCTAGATATTGAGAATCTGCCTACAAAGCCGCATTACGAAATGGCAGATGATGCACCTCTGGTACTATGGGATTGCATTTTCCCCAAGTCGGGCGACGATAATAGGGAAGATGCCTTACAATGGGTCTATGTTGATAGGACAAATTGTGAGAGCAGAAGCGCTCCAACGACTCGCGACGGCAAATTTGGTACGGGAGGCCTGGTAGAGAATATTTGGGAGATCTGGCGGAGGAAAAAAATAGATGAGTTGTTGGCTGGAAGCCTCCTAGATATCATAGTGTCTCAGGGTGACCAAGACGCTCGAGCGTCTAATACTGCAGGACAAGATAAGGCGCCGGAAGCAGTACGCCGGCAGACTGGGAGGGGAAGGTCACAGAAGGTATTTCAAGGTGGAAACGGGCCAAGTCTAAAAGGCACATGGGTTCCGGTACTAGAAAAAAGGCGTATGGATACCGTCGAGGCAATCAATGCGCGATACGCAAGTAGGAAGGCACTAGAGTCTGGAACTTCAAGGGAAGAGAGGGAAGGCGGATGGCGTAAGGTGGCTATTAAAAGAGGTGATTCTACAAATGGGATAGGTGAATAGATGTAGATGTCGCTGTCGACGGCTCATACACTGGGTGGGATCGCAATAGACAAACTCTCGGGCTGGGGCTATTGTTGCTTTGGTTCATAGAGACAGGCCCTAGCTCCTCTCCAAACTTGCTCTAATATTTTGCGTTTTGGTAGGAGATTCTACAGCAACCTTGATCAGTGCCTGAATCAGAAACACCGTGAAATATGGGCAACGGCAGGAATAACCCACTGGGAATACCACAACGACCTCCTCCTCACCCTCGACTACCACTGCGAGGTAGAACTTCACCTCGAACCCCTTAAATGCCTCATGGATAAAGATATCCTGAATTAAGTTTGTGGGTATGAAGCGGGTTGCCGAGGTCGAGAGGTACGTCGACGATGTTGTCGATGTTTGGATACCCAGGCCCCGTATAACGAGGAGCGATTCCTCTGCCCAAGAGGTTAGTCCGGGCGTCTCCTCAGTCCCATATTGCTAGTAGCCCACCAGTGTATCCCCTCCTAAAGACGGCGTACCCACCAACAAGCCCCACTAAGCTCAAAGCCCACCAGTCGACCCTCTCTGCAGCCCACCCCGCCATGGGCCCAATCGCAGGTCGCCGCAACACAGCATGCGCAGCCGCAAGTAACGCATCGGGAATGGTGTTCTCAGCTACCAAGCTCAGCGTATTGCATTTTGCAAACGCGACAAGGAGAACAGCGACGAAGAGGACTAGCCGGGAAAAGAGGGATAGGAGGAGGAAGCTCCTCGTGGAGAAAGTAGCGCGTGGAGACGCAGTAGAGACATTAAACTCGACGGTTGTGGGGGACGGACGACGGATGCGGAGGTGTGGGGGGTGGGTTAGCATGGCATTGGTGGCGGAACTGGATGCATTTGTGGGAGGAGCTGTACTCGTATCACGGATACCTACGAGTACGGCGATGTTTCGTTATGACAGTCTCCTCGTCAAGGGAAGTCGAACGAGCAGACGGTCGAGCAGAGAGAGTGCTGTGGTACGGAGCACAGAGTTACAGAGTACAAAGAGTTCAGGGCAGATCGAACGGAGAAAAGGAGCGGGATAACTTTTATCCGTGTCGGTGACCGTCAACCCAGCAACAGTACTTACCGAGATGTAAACAAACAAAACCATCTCCACTTCCAGGAACAAGTCACACCGCAGAAACACTATATAAACCCTGTCTGGGCTATATTCCTTTACCGGGTATTTTCCAGATCTCCAAGAAGCCGCCAGTCCTCTTTACCGGTGTTCGTCTAGTAGCACACCAACGATGGAGGACTCCTTCATGTCGTCCCCAGACCCGCTTGCCAGTTCAAGAGGGACAGCCCCACCCGCGGAAGGAATAATCAGAAGAAAGTCATCCCGGCTGGCACCGGCAAAAACGCCTCTCCCACCAGCCGCTCGCGCTGCCTCCAGAGTGCCCTCAGAAGCATCTACTGCACAAACAGTACAGCTGCAGAACTTCGTCTTTGATACCCCGCAAGGGCATCGATCCCGTAGTTCCTCGCCAACAAAGTCGAGCATGAAGACCGAGAACCACCTCTCGCCATGGCGCATCCGTGTAACGGTTGAGGCAGAGCGGGATAATAAAAGCGGTAGCGGGGATATTGGACACCCAACAGAAGCGGATCCTTCGTGGGAGGAAAATAAAGATTCTGGCTCGCCAAGCAGAGGACGGGCAACACGCCGGACTCGGACTACAACGACAATGATTCCGGTAAAAGGGCTTGAGTCTTCTCCACCGGCTCCAAAGCGAAGAGGCCGCCCCAAAAAATCAGAGACGCCAGCCAGGCCGAGAAATGGAACCCCGGTACCCAAGACTCGTGGGAGAAGAAAGACTGCTGGTGATGTTTCAGGTGGAGGGGATAGTAAGGACCCTGAGGTCCCTACCCCAAAACGTCCGAGAGCTCGATCGAAAAAGGAACGCGTTGCGGCCGAAGATAATCCCAAAACGGTCCCCAATGTTGAACGCAACGAGGGCACATACGAAGATACCACCGTCATTGCTTCTCCATTCCCGGTTAAATCCAAGACGCCGGCAAGGAAAAACCGCACAAAGAAGTCAGCGTCGCCTGTTAAGATTGCTATCGACCAGGGCATTCCAGCAGATGTGCCAGAGAAGGGTCCTACGGAGCAGACGCAAGCTAGCGCTGGCCGCGCAGATGGAATACTAGGAGACGTATTGACGGACCGTGCATCTTCAGCCCTGGCGGACCTCTCGGTGAACTCACTGGCCACGGCAGAAACAGCTCAGCCAGGGGATTCAGCGACTATTAGCCGTGCAGCCGTAAGGGGACAGCTAGGCGTCCCTACAGGGAAGCCCAGCCCTACAAAGAAGACTCTCGTGAAGTCAAAGCAGCCGGAATATGCCATGAGCGTAGACACTACACCAGCACGTATTAGCTCACTCAATCACTTAGTGGACCAACAGCCCTTCGAATATCCGGTTGTTAAGTTAGAGGAAGAGCTACCAGTGGCTGATGACCCAGGATACGCAACCGCGAGCGAGCCCCCACCGGCTGATGGATATGAGCTAGATGATTCAGTTCTTGAGAGTGAAGGGTTCAGTATGGTCTCTGTATCGTCTATCCCATCGATAGGAGGATATATGAGCAGTCCTACCCCTCAAGAATCACATAACGACATTGAATGTGGCTTAGTGCAGTCTCTTACTGGGATGAATCTTCAACCACCGCCAACCCGTAGCGAGTCTCCACAACAACATAGGGACCTCACACAGGAAGAGATATGGCAGCTGGAGCGTAATGCGGTCAGCCGACAGATTGAGATGGCGGACCCCAACCAGGTGATTACCATCGATAGTGACAACGAGCCTATTGATGAAGAATCTCCCATAGACCCTGATATAGAGTATCAGATGTGTCGCGGCCGATTCTTGCAAGATCAAGAGCGGCTGCTCCAAGAGGATTGCCAGCATGATTCGAGCCTTGAATTACAAAAGTCAACAAACCTCGATAATCTATTCTCACAGGAAGATGCCAAGCCGAGAAGGGGTAGGATTCCGAGCCCGTGGAGAGCTGAACGCCAAGCTGTTCATGGTGGCGAAGTCGAATCTGGTGATGATTCTGGCTTGCTTCCACCGTTACCGCCAGAAAAAGGAGAAACGGGGGAGGGGGTGCAAGGGAGGAAAACGGTTCCTAAAGGCATTGAGAGCCCTGCAGACCTCTCACAACTCCTAGGCTTAAAGCCCTCACCAGCTAGGGAGCCTAACGGAAGCAAACAAAATGTCGAAAAGTCCCTCCGGCAACGCCTAATCGAAAAATTCTACTGGGCTAAGCAGCCAGAACCTCAGGACGAGGCACCTCCGGAGGCCAAACCCATGGAAGCCTCAGGGAGGCTTATCCTTTACCCCTCGTTACCCGACACCCCTGACCCTGAAGGAGGTATTGCCCCAAAGTACGATGGTCTCCCTATCACTGGGCTTTGGGGTATGGATGGCCCGGAAACGCAAGGGGATAGGCAAAGGAGGCGGAGGCGGTTTGAGAATAGATCGGCTCAAACGGTTCAGGAGGTTAGCGGGGGATCAACACCAGTGGAAGACGTAAATGTTGGAAGGATGCTAGGTGCTAGGACTTATGGGATTTCCCCGCCGGATGGGTTTGCGAGTAGAGATGAGAGCTTAGGTAATTCTTCTCTCATAGAGCAGAGACCACTCGTCTTCAAGCTCCTATCCGACAGGCCTACCGATGCCCCCCCTCCAACTACTAGGGGCCTCGAACCCACCACCTCCTCTTCCGCTCTCTTCCCATCAACAAACCCCAACCCAGAACCTACCCCAAACCAGCCAGCCCCCCAGAAAACCTGGACCAAAGACCACTGGACCCTCCTCAACACCCTCTGGCTCGCTTCCAAGAAAACCCTCCGCCTCCATCACGAGAAATACCCAGCCAACCCACCTAAAAAGACCTACACGACTGGGAATCTATCATTCGACTGTCCCGGCCGCAAGAGCCTGATGCTAGACGATGACGAGATGGATGTCGTGCGGGAGTTTGGCCTGGTGATGAGGAGGCGGCTTGGTGCAGATGTGGATGCGGACGCGGGTACCGCGGGCTTGTTTGGCGAGGAGGGTGAGTTTGGGGAGAAGAAGGTTGCGAAGAGAATGTATTCTATGATCATTTCGGACGAGGATAGGAGGAGGAGGGGCGAGGTCTACGATGAGTGGGGGAAGTGGGTGGGGTATGGGAAGAGTAGGAGAGAGCGGGTGGCTTGAGGGGGATAGGACTTTTATAAAAGTGTGAAATGATACACCCCCTTTTTTTTTGGGAGCTACGATTATGTGGATGAATGCTATGTTATTTTCTTATTGATTTGTAGGTTTGTTTCCTATAGAAATACAAGAAATTTGATGGAGAGGGGAAAGAAAAAAACAGCCGTCCACAAAACCCGCCAGTAGATCAAATCAGATCCCAGTATGAATTGATACGTGGGGGGGGGATGGGAAGATGGGAAGGGAACGCAGAGTAAAGACGCTCCATGACACTTATCTTGCGGTCCAGTTCCCCTTTAGGGAATATTCTGCGGGGTAAGGAAGCGAAGCGCGGGGGGGGGGGGGGGTAAGATAAAGATAGGGAAGGGAGCGGTAAAAAAAAAAAAAGAAGTAATAGAAAAAAAGAAATTGGATGAGTTTGGTGT
>JAJDFF020000498.1:0-18547 GCA_021527025.2 Geoglossum cookeanum | reverse complement strand
TGGAAGCCGTAAGCGGTTTGGGCAGTCCGACGCGGCTGAGAGCCTCCTTTTGAGAGCCTCATTGTCAGCGCCTTACACATATAATGTCAAGCACATCCAGACGTACTACGGAAACAGTTCTTATTGGACAAAGACATCGCTACAAAAGTAACACACTATAGGGACGATACTATGAAAACAGCAGGAATACTTCATTGATGACATCGTCGTTACTAGTAGAAGTCAGGACAATAGGTGTACAGCTATGAGGCAAGGTAGCTGGCATAGAGCTGGCAAAACCATATATTTAAACAGTCCGCTGCTCATAGTAGAATGGGTAGTGATTAGTTCTTCTTCTAAGTCATAATACTGAGAGCACTTCTGCTAATTACTTCTTTACTACCATGATAAACATATTGCCTCTACGAACGCATTACCTGTAAGGAGCGGTCTCCTGGGGACTTCGTGGCAGTGTGACGCTTGCCGGTCGCCGGGTGTGCGTTCTGGTGATTAGGGGCTACAATCGGGCCTACGCTTGGAGTTAGTTGGTTAGGGGGTTCGGGTACACGTCGGGTCGCGATATGGAAGCGGTTACGAGGTGTGGAACGTAGGCAGAGGCTTGATTCTAATAGCTTGAAGAACTGATCGCTGTCCTCGCCCCTGAGGCCAGCGAGACGACTATATACAGGGTGCGGCTCAATAACCCCCTTGGGTTACCCTATGCGCCAACCCGTCGACCCGTGCATACATAGCCCGCGTGTCATTACATTACCACTGCACTACACCGGAGCTACTTTATCGTTACTATAAGCCGTCACACTACTATATATCCCCAAGACTCGTGCTATGGTTCTTACAGATATCTTTGTCCGATAGGGACTGTTTCCGTCATACATCTGAATGCATTGGATATTATATGCTTGCAGGGGATACTTGCGGCTGCTTGCTTACGGTCTTGTCGTTAACATGGAGGACTGACATCGTTGAGTCTTCTGGAAGCTATAAGCGGTTTGGATAGTCTGATGCGGCTGAAAGCCTTCATTTAAGAGCCTCATTGTCAGCGCCTTATATAGAGACTCGATTCTAATAACTGGAAAGAACTAATCACTGGCCTCACCCCTGAGGTCAGCGAGACAACTATCTACAGAGTGTGGTTCAATAACCCCCTTAGGTTACCTTATGCGCTAACCTATCGACCCGAGCATATATAGCCCGCATGCTGTTACATATGCCAAGCATGATTAGGTTCACTAACTATATTATAAACAATAGTAATTTATGATGATGCCTGTTTGTAGGTCTGTTGGGCAGCAAGCTATGAGAATATGTGTAACGGGCGGCTCGAAGCTCGGATCGCCGGGCAAGCCGTGCCCGCCTCGCCAAGGCCCGCGACCCCTTTTAGAGCGCGAGGAGGATGCTTCTTGCAACCTCATCGGTCAACACCTTTATTGTACATAGAATACACTTCATTACACGCTCCACGTACCCTCGTAGTACTACTAGCCCGCACGAGCTACTCGCGAGCTACAAGTCGTTCCACTTACGAACGCTCGTCTCCCCTCGTACCGCCCCGAGCACCTGCGGCCAACCGTCTGGAGTCTGACAATATGGTAGATTCATAGATGTATTGTAAGACCGTAGCATAGGTCTTGGGAATATATAGTAGTGTGATGACTTATAGTAAGGATGGAGTAGCTTCAACATGATGCAATCTGTTACAGATCCTAAGGGTATGATCTAGCACTTACAATAATAGGTAATCGAGGACTTGATAAGATAAGATATATGTAGTTGATTTAGCTCGAATAACTTATATTAGAGCTAGGGCACTATCACTAAGATTTCTCTAGCTACATGCTTATGGGTTTTGTTACGGTTGTATATAGAGACCTGTAGAAACCTATAAACTAGTTTAAACGAGGCAGGACTAACTGGAGATGCTGGAACTGTCACGAAGAGACAAGAGTCCACTTAGAGGCTCTTCAGGAAGGACTCACCATCACATAGATGAGTCCGCGCAAGAGTTCATGAAGGAGGACTTGCGGAAGGATGCTGTCACGAACGTAGATTCCGGGCGCTTGGAAAGCAAGATAGGACTACTTCTATTCGACAATTCAAAGCTAAAGAGGAGATGAGATATAGAAGGAAGGCTCGCGTTTATATACATAAGAAGAGGAAGCTCACGAACCCGCCACGAATTGTCACGAGCCATGCCAGCCATGGTTGGGCCTGCTGTCTATACTACGAGCGGTGGTGGTTCGCGGTTGGTCTGTCCGTAGGTTCGTTGAGTCCGTAGATTCGTTGGGTTCATAGGTTTGTTGGGTCTGTAGGTTTGTTGGGTCCATAGGTTCGTTGGGTCTGTAGGTTCGTTGGGCAGCGTGGTTGAGGTCCGTGTATAGGTTCGAGAGCTTTGCGCGAGGTTCGTGGGTCCGGCGATGAGCTCATGTGGCTCGATGCGGCTTGTGGAGGCTAGGTCGGAAGCGATTGGAGGTTCGTAACAGATGCCTGAGTCCGCCCCCAGAGTCCGCGGAGGAGACTCAAAGAAACGGACTCATTAGTCGGGATGCGATACCTATATAAACCCATAAGCATATAGCTAGAGAAACCTCAGTGATAATACCCTAGTTCCAATATAAGTTATTCGAGCTAAATCAATTGCATATATTTTATCTTATCAAGTCTCCAACGGCCTATTGTTGTAAGTGCTAGACCATGCTCTTAGGAACTGTAACAGATTTATATAGATGTTGCGTTCTGACTAGAGAGTCTGTTTACTGAGTCCTCTATTGCAGACTCTGGAAGCAGACTCATAAGTCCCCCCCTAAACTCTCACATGGACTCAGTCATATGACTATGAGTCCCCCTTGAAGAGCCTCTGAGCAGACTCTCGGTTTCTATGACAGTTTCGGTATCTCCAGTTAGTTCTGCCTTACTTGGTCTAGCTTATGGGTTTCTGCAGGTTTCTATATATAACCAGAATATAATCGTAATGCATTCGTAGAGGTAATATAATTATCACAGTGGTAAAAAAGCAACTAGCAGAAATGCTCTCAATATTGTGACTTAGAAGAAGAACTAATTGCTACCCATTCTACTATAGGCAGCAAGCTACTTAAATACATGGTTTCGCTAGCTCTATGCCAGCTACCTTGCCTCATAGCTATATACTCATTGTCTTGACTTTTGCTGGTAATAGCAATGTTATTAATGGGATGTTTCTGCTATTTTTGTAGCATTGTCCCTATGATGTACTGCTTTTGTAACAATGTCTTTGTCTGATAGAGATTATTTCTATCATATATCTGGATGTGCTAGATATTATATGCTAATAGGAGATACTTGCGGCTGCTTGCTTACAGTCTCATTATTGACGTAGAGGAATGACATTGTTGAGTCTTCTGGAAGCTATAAGCGGTTTGGGCAGTTCGACATGGCTGAGAGCCTCTTTTTGAAAACCTTATTATCAGTGCCTTACAACTGGCTTAGATGCTGATGGCATAGCAACAAGTTGATATAGATATATATAGTGTAATGGTCATACGAGAGCTCAGACCACGGAGTGAGCCATACTCGCACCGCCAAGGTTCATGGCTTGTAAACCCCTATTAAAGACCGATGAGGATGCTTCTTGCAACCTCATTAGTCAACACATGTACTGTACACAGAGTGTCATTAGAATATATCTATACTGATATTGCCACATCTATGAACCATGAACCTATACGAACCACATAACTCGTAGTACCATCCATATGCCTGCCTGCCACATGCCAAGCCCGAGCACCCGCGACTAATCGTCTAGGCTCTGATAGTTGACCAATCCCCTCAGTCGTACCTGCTCAAACCATGAACCCATCAAACTGCTCTGAAGAAGATCAGTGTAACGGGTCTATGAGAGCTTGGACCGCGTAGCGAGCCGTGCTCGCTCCGCCAAGGTTCGCGGCTCACGAACCCCTTAAGAAGACCGACGAGGATGCTTCTTGCAACCTCATCGGTCAACACACCTATTGTACATAGACTACTATTAGAATAACTTGACCGTATATACTCCTGAACCTTATACCAATACGAACCACTAGTTCGTAGTACGTTCGAGACGTCCGTCTAAACGATACCAAGCCTGAGCACCTATGGCCACTCGCCTGGACCCTCACAACTAGCTTAAGCAAGGGCAACTCTTCTCACGGTTCGCGCAGCTGGAAAACTTTGCTATGGAGAACTGCAACTGCTACCAAAAACTGCAAGGACAAATTAGTGAACTAACATGCATAATAGCCGCAATGATAGTGCATATGCCAGAATCAATAATAGGACCCTTCCAACCACCCATCCCCAAACTGACTACGGATAAAACTAAAAACGTTAAAATAGCCACGCCTAATACCTTCATAGGAAACTGCTCAAAGCTATGAGCCTTCCTGAGTCAACTTAAAATAACGTTCTTTCTGAGCCCAAACAGGCTTGACAATGAATGGAAGAAGGTCCTATACGCCATATCCTTTCTACGAGACAGGGCATTCAACTAGATAGAACCTTTACTCAGGGCAGAACGCAATGGACAAATGGTGCCAGAGCTACAGAACTTTGTAACACTATCAACGGCACTAAAAAGGATGATCGGAGATATTGATGTACAAGTAGCAGCTGAACAAAAAATCGAGAAACTATAACAGACCATGAGCACTTGAACCTACATAGTAGAATTCAGACAAGCCGTATTGCACCTGACATCGGGAGACGAAGCCTTAGCATTCAAATTCTACATAGGCCTTAAGGAAGTGGTAAAAGACCACATAGCAAAATAAGGACGACCAGAAGGCCTAGCTCAACTAATACAACTGGTAATATGAATCGACAATCAAATATACGAATGAACACTCGAATGAAAAGGACTCGAAAACACAAAGAATAAATAGCAATCCAATGCCTCCCCGAACCTAGCTTACTTGAACCGAACACAGACATCAGAACTAATGTATTGGCAAGCCAGCGCCACGAACCAGGGAAAAAAGCCACAGCTGTTATAAGAGGAGAGACAAAGAGGGTTCAAACTGGTACTCTGATTTTACTGCGGCTCCGACCAACACAAGCAATTCCAATGCCCCGATAAACAGAAAAACATAGGAACTACAAGACAACAACCATGACAACTACGAGCAGCGGCCACGAACACAACCACAAAGGGAGATGACAGACAAACACTAATGCGAATGCTAATACCTCAAACACCTATCATACTAGCAGCATCCCGAACACCATTGATAATGGCCATATCACAGCAATCGACGGTAGAACTTGGCTTCTCGGAAAATGAATAGGCTTGGTACCACAGCCCCCGATGCCGAGCCTACATGCTAGGGCAACGTTCAAGACCACATACTGAGCACTAAAGAGAAATGACCAACACGAACTGTTCCAAATACAACCACAGCAACACTTAACTCTCAAAGGGACCATCCGACCTCATGGAGGCCGAACCATAGAAATGACAGCAATGCTGGATAGTAGCACCAACTCGAACTTCATAAACCAAGAATTCACCAAGCAAAACAAGATACCACTAGACCAAAAGACCAAGAAGATACCATTAAGAGTAATAGACGGCACACCTATTGCCTCAGGAGGTATCACCCACCACACAAACCCATACGAACTGAAGTTCGGGGATCACCGAGAACAAATCAGCCTTGACATAATTCAACTAGGAGACTTCGATGTAGTTCTTGGCATACCATGGCTAAATAAGCACAACTCAAGAATCAACTGGGCTCGCCAACGGCTCGAGCTAGAGGCCGGCCCATTACAGACATGTTTGACAACCCACAAATCAATTAAATTAAAGCAAGCATCTCTCAAAACACTAAAAGCAATTCCCAAAGAATACCACGACCTTGCATTCATGTTCGATCCATCAGCCACGAACACGCTACTGCCACACTAACCCTGGGACTACACTATATCACTTATGAAGGGCAAAACACCGCCCTACGGCCCTATATACCCCTTGTCAGAGACTAAACTCTAAGCTTTACAAAAGCAACTTGATAAGGACCTCGCTCGCGGCTTCATCGAACCATCCACATCACCAGCGGCAGTACCCATTGTATTCTCAAAGAAGAAAAGCGGCAAACTAAGGATGTGCATAGACTATAGGGGCCTAAATGCTATTACAATCAAAAACCGCTACCCCCTACCACTAGTAACAGAACTAATAGATTGAATGAGGACAGCACACTACTTCATAAGGCTAGACCTAAGGGGTACATACAACCTAATACGAATCAAATAAGGAGAGGAATGGAAAACAGCCTTCTGATGCCGATATGGACACTACCAATTCAAAGTAATACTATTCGAACTTACGAATGCCTCTGGAACCTTCCAAGTACTAATCAACAAGACATTCAAGGGGTGCCTAGACTACTAAGCGGTAGCATTTCTAGATGACATAGACATTTATTCCGACACGCTCGAAGAATACATAGGACACGTTCGAGATGTCCACGAATGACTAGCTCGAGCAAACCTATTTATACAGCTCGAGAAGTGTGAGTTCCACAAGTATGAGATAATATTCCTAGAATTCATAGTAGGGAGAGAAGATGTCCAAATGGACCCCGAAAAAGTAGTGGCAGTAACAAACTGGCCGACCCCAAAAAACAGGCATGAGCTCGAATTATTTCTTGGCTTCGCGAACTTCTACTGATGCTTCATATAAGGATACAGTCGAACAGCCTGAGGGATGACAAGACTCCTACAAGGGAAGAAAAAGTTTGTATGGACAGCATTCGCCAATAACTCGTTCCGCAAGCTCAAGGCCTCGTTCCTGCAGGTGGAAGTCCTAAAACATTGGGATTCGAACCTAGAAACGCTACTCGAGATAGATGCCTCAGATGGCACGATATTAGGCTGACTATCACAATACGACTCGAAGTCAGGAAAACTACGCCTAATAGCCTTTTACAGTAGAAAACTAACCCCAACAGAGGAAAACTACAATATCTACGACAAGGAATTACTAGCCATAGTTGACAGCTTACAGCACTGGAGAGTATATCTCGAGGGAGCGCTCATGACCACGAAAATATACTCAGACTACCAGAACCTCGAGCGATTCATAACCACGAAGGTACTAAACAGGAGACAAGCACGATGGGCCAAAACCCTAGGTAGCTACAACTTCGTCATAGTTCACTGCCTCGGGAAAGAAAACATGAAAGCAGATCTACAATCGTGATGCCCGAACTATTTAAAAAACCAGGATAAAACCAAAAAACAACCTAACTCCCCGATTCTATGCACTGAATAACTTGTAACGGTCATATGAGAGCTCGGACCGTGGAGCGAGCCATGCTCGCTCTGCTAAGGTTCGCGGCTCGCGAACTCCTATTAGAGACTGACGAGGATGCCTCTTGTAATCTCATCAGTCAACACACATATTGTACCTAGAGCACCATTAGTATAGAGTCATAACCACGTTACTGTACGTACGAACCACGAACCTACATAAACCATGCAGTTTGTAGTATCGAGTATATGTCCGCCCACTATACGTCAACCCAAGTACCTGCAACCACCCGTCTAGACTCTGACACAACTAAGCATACAAGCTACTACCATGGAAAAGATAGTCTTACAGCAAGATGAAACGCTTATTGAACAGCTGAAGGAAACCTACGAACTAAACACCACATATAAGGAAGCACTTCAGACGGTTTGAGAGACACCGTAAGGTAAAAAGGACCCTGAATGGACAATCGACAAAGGACTACTGCTAAAGTGTGGACTGATATTCATCCCGAATAACAAAGAACTACGAGCTCGTATACTACATGAACACTATGATAAGTCATTGGCAGGACACCCTGGTCGAGACAAAACAATTGAACTGATCTCAAGAGACTACGACTTCGAAGACATAAACAAACACATACGAGCATTCATAGATGCATGCGATATGTGCTTAAGATCCAAAGCAGGCCATCATAAACCGTACGGTAAGCTCAAACCACTACCAATCCCCGAGGGACCATGGAAGTCAATCACTATGGACTTCATAGTGGGACTACCACTATTGAGGGATCCGGCATACCCACAAACACCCCTGTACGACTCAATCCTAGTAGTCGTTGACAGATTTACAAAAATAGCACACTTTATACCATGCTACGAAACCACCATAGGCCCTCAGCTCACACATATAATCATCAAGCAGATAATAGCACTACATGGGGTACCCACAAAAATCACATTGGATAGGGGACAACCCTTCATAAGCAAGTTCATACGAACACTATACCAACGTCTGGGCATAAAAAGGCGCTTCTCAACAGCGTACCACCTGCAAACCGACAGACAGACCGAATGAACCAACCAAACTATAGAACAGTACCTACGAGCCTACTGCAATTACCTACAAGACAATTGGGTTGAACTACTACCACTGGGAGAGTTCTGCTTAAATAACTCCAAACAAGCAAGCACAGGTCACTCAGCATTCTACGCAAACTACGGACGCCACCCAACAATCCATATCCACCCACAAGGCAAGGGCTTAGTACCAGTGGCAGAGGACCAAGCTCAAGCCATGGCAGAGACCAACGATCGACTGAAAGAGATGCTCGCAAAAGCCCAACAGTAACAAGTCAAGTACTACGACTGCAAAAGAGCAAAGAGGACCCCAAAATTCAAACTGGGCTTGAAAGCATAGTTACGCTCTATGAACATCCAAACAGCAAGACCATCAGTGAAGCTCAAGGACAAAAAACTAGAACCATTCATAATAACTAAGGAAATAGGCTCCCACGCGAGACAGCTCGACCTACCCCCAACGATAAGAATACATCCAGTATTCCATATATCTCTACTCGAACCGTACAAAGAAGTAGAGTCTGACTATATGACCCGCGAAGAGCCCAGACCAGTCACTATAGATGGAAAAAAAGAATGGGAAATGAACGAAATAGTTGACAGCTATTGGAAACAAAGAGGAAGGAGAAGGACGCTTGAATACAAAGTTCGATAAACGGGAGCATCCATATCGGAAGCCTCATAGGAGCTAGCAAACAACCTCAAACATGCCCAAGAAGCATTACGAACCTTCCACCAATGCCATCCAAAGAAACCAAGGGACTACGAGAGACAAATAAATGAAGTACAGCAGTCACGGAGGTCACAGACTCTAAGGAAGGAGCAATACGAGCAAGAAAAAGGAACTAATTCTACATACAGGAGGAAACAAACAACAGAAAGAAAAAAAAAAAAAAAAACAAATACAAAACAACAAACAACATCCCGAGGTACAGCCAGAACTAAAAGGAGCTACCGCGAGTCTGAGACCTCAGGAGGAGATCCTGCAGATATGCAATGGTGACCACCTGATGCTCGACCTCATGTTTGAGGAAGCGAAGACGCTCCTCGATACGCTCAATACGAGTATCAAGCAGGTTATCGCCCCACAGAACACCACCCAAGGCCAGCCCAGTAGCGCTTTCACGAAGCCCAGCTGTCCACCTCCTCCCACCCGAACTACCAACACCAACAAAAGCGGACAAACTATGGATCTCGTCCCCCAAATGAAGGACGGACGAGCCCCGAGGGCCCAAGCCCCGAAGGATAGAACTCCGAGCTGGAGAAGAGGGCTACAACAACTATCAGTAAACGCAAATGAAGGGGAAAAGAAACAACTTACAGTAAAAAGGTAGTACGAAGAACCATCAGGAGATCCCAAAGACTCGGGAGGGGGAGAAGGAAAAGGAGAGGCCACCTGAATATGGCGAGCGGCGCGGGGCAAGACCGGCTCGTAGAGTGGCAAAACAGAAGCGCGGCACTTCTGATGAGAGGGGGGAGGAGGACGATAGCTGCCCACAGCGGTAGCAGCCTACATGGAATTAGCAAAGAAGACGAACAGAGAAAGGAGAGATCTACCAGGGAACAAGGCACAGCCTTGTAGACACAGAAGCTACACTTTTGGGTAGCGGCAATGGCGGAAACAAAACAACAAGCGCTGGCAGTAGCATAGTGCAAACACTCTGACTCCTGGGGGCACTCAGACCTCATCTCCTCCACGACCTTCATGGTATTGAAGGTCTGCTGACGCCAGACCGAGAGAGGAGGACCACCGACAGCCATGGCCTACTCCCACAGCATGAGCTGAACAGCGTCAGCCAGAGGAGAGGAGGAGCGCCTAAGCTCAGGGGTCTCAGAGGAGGGCGAAGGAGAACCAGGAGTCATGAACAACCCTGAATGAGAACTGGTGGTCAAACCACCAAGGTCCGCCACGAGATGGAAAAGCTCGACACTGAGCAGAGGATAAGGAGGGGAGAGCTCAGCGGCCCAAACCACAGCCGGCGGAGCCGCAACCATAAGCGACAATGGTATGGAGAAGAAGTCTGGAGGGAGAGAAGTGGTATGGGAGCCACAAGAAGATCCAAACGGGGCCAACGGGGTCAACGAGGCCCCAGACACAAAGAAGGTACAAGCACAAGCGAGGGCGGCATTATCCATGATGAAGAAGCTCGAAGATCAAAAGAAACGCGCATCACAAGCAATCCCTAACAAACAACATTTGTGGGTCACATAATATATACACACCCAAACACATATATACAACGTCCCAAAAATCAAGAATAGGACAACAAAAACATAAAACAAGCTCATATATATGCAAAAACCAAGAATGAGTACAGAATAGAATCCAGGCAGAACCACGAACAGCTATGAAAACCCACGATACCGAAACCAGCATCACCATAGAACCAACACACAAGTAAACTAAGAATCAGGCACGAACCAATAATGAACATCAAGAAATAATGAACAGCCAGAGAATCCTAACTACGAGCCCACCTGAAACAACTCGGCCAAAAACAAACTCCAGAACCAAGCGGCAACACCCAACCCAAGCCAATATCCACCACCACAAGAACCATAGTAAGTTACAATACAGAAAACCGGATTGCAGGAGCTTGCAACTCAGGGAGGGGAGAGGGGAAGTAATGTAATAGCCATATAAGAGCTCGGACTGTGGAGCGAGCCATGCTTGCATCGCCAAGGTTCGCAGATCGCGAACCCCTATTAGAGACCGACAAGGATGCCTCTTGCAACCTCATCGGTCAATACATATACTGTACATAGAGCGTCATTAGAATATATCTATACTGATATTACCACATCTACGAACCACAAACCTATACGAACCACATAGCTCATAGTACCGTCCATACACCCGCCTGCCATATGCCAAGCCCGAGCACCCGCGACCAACTATCTAGGCTCTGACATATAGGATTATCCAAAATATCAGATTGTCAAGAGCTTGCACTGGCCGCGGGAATTCTATGCAGCAAGGTAACCTTGTGTGGTTTCCATTACTGTATTTAGTTGATCGGCTGAGCATCAGGAGGAGGCCAGCAATCGGTTCTTCTACATACTAGAATTGATCTTCTTGCCTTCTAACATCGTACCTACCTGTAACTTACCCAGTGGGTCGTCAGCGACCCTCAGTAGAATTCGGTGCTCCAACTAAGCCTACATATGTCTACGTCGACTCACTGCCATGCCATTGGCACCCAAGCTGGTCGGACAATATCACACTGCCATAACCACCCTAGGGGTCCCTGCAGGAGGTGACTCTTACACAGATTCTACTGAGAGTCGCTAATGACCTGCTAAGTAGGCTATAGTTGAATATGATATTAGAGGGCAAGAGGATTGATTCTAGTATATAAAAGAACTAATTGCTGGCCTTCTCCTAAGACTCAGCCAATCAACTAAATACAGTAATGAAAACCACATAAAGTTACTCTGCTGTATAGCATTACTGTAGCAAGTGCAGGCTCCTGACACCACTACTTATAGTAAAATGAACAATAATATAACAGAGCCATAAAAGCTCAGACCACAGAATGAGTCTTGCTCGCATTACCAAGGTTCGCAGCTCATGAACCCCTTAAGAGACTGATGAGAATACTTCTTGCAACCTCATCAGTCAACATACCTATTATATATATACTATCGTCAGAATAAACCGACTATATATACCATGAACCTCAAACATGTACACAAACCACTAGTTCATAACCTCGCCGAAACAACCATCTGATTATGACCCCATATGAGTATCTGTGACCACTCACTTAGGCCCTATTAAATGATTAGTTTTCTTTCTTCTAAACTATAGAACTGAAAGTACTTCTGTTAATCAAGATTACTTTTTTACCACTATAATAATTATATTGCCTCTACAAACGTACTACAATAATATTATATCAAAGTTGCTCCATCATTACTATAAGTTGTCATATTACTATATATCTCCAAGATTCATGCTACAGTCCTATAGTAGTAATATCTACAATTTAGTAGATAGCAATGGAATGATAGTTAGTCAAGAATATATTTGGATTTGTAAGAAATTCTCTAGTTATAAAGCCTATAAATTTATAGTAATAATAATGTAAGGGCTATGTCAGGAGCCTGTGCTGGCCGCAGGAATGCTATGCAGCAGGGTAACCCTGTGTGGTTTCCATTACTGTATTTAGTCGATCGGCTGAGCCTCAGGAGGAGGCCAGCGATCAGTTCTTCTACATACTAGAATCGATCCTCTTGCCTTCTGACATCGTACCCACCTGTAGCCTACCCAGCGGGTCGTCAGCGACCCTCAGTAGAACTCGGCGCCCCGACCAAGCCTACATACGTCTACGTCGACCCGCCGTTGTGCCATCAGCGACCCGGCCAGCCGGACAGCATCACACTGCCATAACCACCCTAGGGGTCCCTGCAGGAGGCGACCCTTACAGGCTACCTATTACAGGAACCTCTAGAATGATTTTGGTATTGTGATACTGCCCAACTGACTTAAATGCTAAAGATATGATGGCAGGTCAATATAAGTATAAATTATATTATAAACGTAGATTCCAGAGCTTGGAAAGCAAGATAAAACTACTTCTTATTTAACAATTCAAAGCTAAAGAGAATATGAGGTTTAGAAGGAAAACCTGCATTTATATATATGAGAAGAAGAAACTTTTGAACCCACAGTTTGAACATCTTGAAGCATCTAAGCCATATCAAATGTGATTGGACTCACTGGCTATATTATTATAAACAGTAGCAGTTTGTGATAGGGTCTATATATTGGTCTGTTAAGTAGTAAGCATAGTTGAGGTTTGCATAGAGGTTTGCAAGCTTGGGTAGAGCTTGCACAGAGGTCCATGGGTCTCATATTATGATTAAGGTTCATATAGAGATTCGAGAGCTTGCATGAGGTTCATGGGTCCGGTAATGAGCTTATGCAGCTCGATGAGGCTTGTGAAGACTCAAGAGCTTGCATGAGATTTGTGGGTCTGACAATAAGCTCATACAGCTCAATGAGACTCATAGAGGCTAGATTGTAACAGATAAGCCTGTTTAAGATGCTGGGTTCTACTGAGATTCACTGATGACCCACTAGATAGGTTACATGTAGATCTGACATTAGAATGCAAGAAAATTGATTCTAGTATATAGAAGAACTGATTGCTGTCCTCCTCCTAATGCTTAACCAATCTATATAATACTGTCTTAACTATCTAATTCCTTATCGTAAAAAACAGGTCATGTGGCACCCCATCAAAAATATTTTCATTCTGCAACCTCATCCATAACCTCATCCACAACCTTACCTACCTCATACAGTCATCCGCAACCTCATCCATAATCTCATTTACAATCTTACCTACCTCATACAGTTATCCGCAACCTCATCCATAATCTCATCTACAATCTTACCTACCTCATACAGTCATTCGCAATGCCACCATCCTCTTCTAGCAGCTATTGTACTAGCTGTAAACAGTATCGCCCCTATGATTCATTTCGCCAAAATCATCTTAGTCGACCTTATAAGACATGTCAAAGTTGTTCTGTAAGAGGAAGATTCCGCAAAGATATGCTTTGCTATTTACTAATACTTTATAATAGGAACGAAGATATCGACCTATCTTAACAAATATTAACGGTAATGTAACAAGAACTAGACAATCAAGACAATATAATACAGTACAATCCGAAAGTCATTTAATGGAACAACAATTACAACGGCGACATGGCAGACAACGACAATCTCCGCAACTTCCTCTTGCATTCATCTTATCCTTTCAACTATATCAACTATTAGTTCTTGTACCTATGAACCATGCTTGCGATAATTGCGAAGTATTACGTTGGATTGATGAACGTATAAGTAGTAGTAAATCAGAATCACCACAATGGGAGACATGTTGCAAGAGGGGTGATGTTCATTTAAATCCATTTCGATCTCCTTCACCTTATTTATATAACCTACTAACTTCAATGGATACAGAAGCAAGATTTTTTCATGAACATATCCGTCAGTACAATGCTACCCTTGCATTTACATCTGCAAACTACAATATCAATACATGTATTAATAATCGTAATGGTTCTTCCTGTTTCCAAATTCATGGTGAACTATATCATCTACAAGGTCCACTAGCACCTGAACGGGGACAGCAACCATGATATGCACAGTTGTTTTTTTATGATGCAAAGCAAGCATCAAAAATATGATATAGTCAGAATCCACAACTGAAGTAACATATTTTAGAAGGACTGATAGATATTGTCACAAACATAGATTTTAGGTGCTTGGAAAGCAGGGTAGGACTACTTCTATTCGACGATTTAAAGTTAAAGAAGAGAGGAGGTATAGAAGGAGACCTTGCATTTATATACATAAGAAGGAAAAGCTCTCGAACCTGCTATGAACTGTCACGAGCAATGCCAGCCATGGTTGGGTGAGCTGGCTATACTACGAGCAGTAGTGGTTCGTGGTGTTCGTAGGTTCATTGGGTAGCACGGTTGAGGTCCGCGTAGAGGCTTGCATCATGGTTAAGGCCCGTATAGAGGTTCGAAGGCTTTTCGCAAAGTTTATGGGTCTGGCGATAAGCTCATGCAGCTCAATGCGGCTCGTGGAGGCTGGATCGAAAGCTCAGATCAGAGGCGATCAGAGGCTCGTAACAGGAGGCTCGTAATGGATATGTTACATTCGATTAATCCATTTATCACTCTTTATCATATCGTGAAAGAGAGGTTACGAACTGCTACTACATCTACAGATGATATTCGAGTTATCCTTAACCAAAACATGGAATTAGTAATGGAAAAAGGAACTGATCGACGCCGTTACAACTTACCTACTAGTATGGAGGTTGCTCTCATCATTCAAGATAAATATGGAGAACCTTGCAGTCGTGACATCATTCTTAACAAACGTAATGGCAATCGCATGTTCTGTATCAGTCCAACTCATGCAGCATATATGCCATTACATTATGTTTTACTCCTCCATATGGAGAAGTTGGTTGGCATTGGAGTTTACAGTTGTTGGACCATAACAAGATTCGTCAGAAGGACCGTTTATGTCAACGAATATACTATCGATACCATCTTCATATCCATTGACATAACAATGAAATATTATTTCTTAGTGGACGTCTGTTTCAGCAGTATATTGTTGATGCATGGGCTGTTTGCAATCAAGCTAAGTTGGAATAGTTACGAAAACATCAGTTAAACTTCCGTACTGATTTGTATGATGGTCTTGCAGATGCTATGCTTCGTTATGATGTTGATGGAAACAATTTCGGACATCTTGTTATTCTTTCATCCAGTTATACTAGTGGTGATCGTTTTATGCAATAGCTCTTTCAAGATTCTATGGCTATCATCTGTCACTTTGGTAGACCAACTCTTTTTATTACATTTACAGCCAATCCACAATGGGAAGAAATTGAACGGGAGCTGCAAAGAGGCCAAACTGCTATAGATCGACCGAATTTGGTAGCTCGCGTCTTTTACTTGAAGGTGAAGCAGTTGCTATATGAATTGAAACAAGGTCAGATTTTCGGTCGATATCTTGGATGTGTGTGGACTGTTGAATATCAGAAACATGGTCTTCCACATATTCATTTATTACTCTTTTTACATTCAGATGATCGTTTTTTAGATGTGTCCCATATTGATAAAATCATATTCGCTAAACTTTCGAATGCAACAATGGACCCTACAGGAGAACTAACAAAGATTGTCAAATCAAGTATGGTTCATGGACCATGTGGTACAGAGTTTCCCAATGCTCCATATATGATAACTGCTGAATACGGAGGGTTATCATCATGTACCAAACGATATCCACAGCAATTTCAAACTATAACAATAGTGAAAGAGGATGGATATCCACTTTATCAAAGACGCGATAATGGACAAAAATGGATAGTACCTATTACAGGTTCTTCCAATCAAACTTTTACCATAGATAATAGTTAGGTTGTTCCATACAATCCGTATCTTACTATGCGTTACAAAGCACATATTAATGTGGAGGTTTGCGCTTCTGTACAAGCTATTAAGTATATTCATAAGTATATTTATAAAGGTACTGACAAAACGACTTTACAGTTAGCAAACGAGAATGATGAGATTACCAAACATCTGCAAGGACATTATATTGGTCCAACGGAAGCTGTATGGCAGATATTCGAGTTTCCCACTCATGAAGAATATCCACCAGTGATTCACCTATCTATTCATTTACCTGATCAACATCCAGTATATTTTCCCGATGATGCGACAGAAGATGAAATTCGTCAACATATGCAAATAGCCCATTCCAAACTTATGGCCTTTTTTCAATATAATACAGAATATGTTGATGGACGTCAATATTTATATCAAGAATTTCCGACTCATTTTATCTTCAAAGACAAGTTACGGATATGGTTATCATGTCAAAGGGGTACTGCAATCAGTCGTATGTATCATTGTAGTCCTTTTGTAGGTGAAAGATATTACTTATGCATGTTGCTAACTATAGTACGTGGTTCACAATCTTTTACTGATCTTCGTACAATAAATAATATTTTACATCTAACATTCCAGTCTGCTTGCATGGCATTAGAGCTGTTAGAAGATGATAAGGAATGGATTGACTGTTTTACAGAAGCAGTATCATTTTCATCTGGAAATACATTATGAACACTCTTTACTACAGCATTATTATTTGGCAACATAACGGATCCTTTGGCTTTATGGACACGATTTTGCCAAAATCTCTGTGACAACTTGATATATCATTTACAGCAACAGCAGATTATACTTCCTGATTTACAAGATTCACATCTGGATTACGGTCTCTATCTGATCTATGAAGTTCTTACAGATGCTGGTAAGACTCTTGTAGACTTTGGTTTACCACCATATCAACATGATTGAAGCATCAGCACTGGCAATCCGATGATTACAGCTGAAATGCATTATGATATTAATGAAGAACAGATAATCGGTAGAGAATATTATGAACAACTTAATAGAGATCAAACTTACTGTTTTAATCAAATTGTTATAGCTATTATGGAAAATCCGCATACAGCACATTTCTTTTTACAAAGCCCCACTGGGACTAGTAAAACTTTTCTTTATAAATGTCTTTGTCATCACTATCATACTTTAGGAAAAATAGTTCTTTGTGTGGCATCTTCAGGCATTGCTGTACTGCTTTTACTTGGTGGACGGACCTCACACTCACGATTCAAGATTTCGTTAGATGTTCACGAGTCTGCAACATGCGCCATAAGTAAGAATTCTAATCTTGCAGGCCTGTTACAAAAAACATCATTAATTATCTAGAATGAAGTTCCAATGCAACATAAGTATTGCTTTGAAGCAGTCCATCGCATGTTGGGAGATATATGTTTGGATAATTTACATCCTTTTGGTGGTATTCCTGTTGTATTAGGTAGTAACTTTGCACAGATTCTTCCAGTCATTCGCAATGGTAATCGCAATACTATCATTGATGCATGCATTCAACGGTCATTTTTATGGATACAATTATGGCAATTGACACTGCAACAAAATATGCAAGTCCGTATTGGTGAAGATAATCAGTATTTTGTATGATGGGTAAGTTCTCTTCCTCATGACATTACATTACATAGTAGAATTCCATTACTGGCAAGCATTATACAGTTTCAATCCTTGGAACACTTTTGCAATCATGTTTTTCCACGACCTCAATTGGAACGACCATATACGGACATCAGTTTCTTTCGAAACCATGCAATATTATTAATGCGGAATGATACTGTACGATCTCTTAATAATTATCTTATACAACAACTTTTCGATGATATGCATATATATAATTCTGTTGATACTGCAGATGTCAATGAAACTAATGAAGGCTATGATGAATTACCTGTGGAATTTCTCAATAGTCTTAATCCAGCTGGAATGCCACTAACAAGACTGCATTTAAAGGTTGGTGCTCCGATAATTCTATTACAGAACTTATATCCTAAGCAAGGTTTATGTAACAGTACTCGCATGATTGTTACTCATTGTGGTCGACGTTGTATTGAGGTACGAATGCTTGGTGGTGAATTTGACAGACAGTTACGAGTTCTTCCACGAATCCGCCTAACTATAAAGGAAGGTGAACTACCGTTTCAACTAATTCGCAAGCAGTTTCCAGTACAGTTATGTTTTGCAATGACTGTAAACA
>JAJDFF020000497.1:0-18634 GCA_021527025.2 Geoglossum cookeanum | reverse complement strand
GGCATCGCCTGCGCGAAGCATCAGAACATGGCCGGCTCCGACATCGGCGACGACCACAAGGAATACTTCGCCGGCGAGGCGGCCCTGAAGGCGGGCGGCGCTCACAACACGATGAACCAGTTCGGCTGACCGCCGGATTGGGGAGGCTGGCGTCCGATCGGACGTCGGGCTCCCCCAACGATCTTCGTTTGACCATGAGACAGCGCCGAGCGGTTTTTGCCGCTCGGCGCTTTTGTCTTGTGGATGGCGATAACGACGTTCTCGGTGAGCGCAACAAACACCAACCGCATCGGTTGCTGCAGAAAAATATTAAGTTGGCTGTCTTACGCTCTATGACCAGAATTGATCATACCGGGGGTGAGGACTTTGAAGCGGTATATCGTTCTTGCCGTTTTGGCTGCTGGAATAGCCTGGCTCATGGTCAGATGCACAACCTCGGAAGCAACTTTACGCTACCGAATGACTGTCGAGGTCCAGACCTCAAGCGGCGAGAAATCCGGGTCTTCGGTTCAGGAGCTGGTGCTTCTGCGAAAGAATCTGGTCCCTCTTCCCGGTGTCGGAGGCTCTGATTGGGGCGGGGGCTTCAGAATAAATGGTGAAGCCCCGTTCGTGGATTTGGGAAATGGCGAAGTTCTCTTCACAACGCTGCGCGACGCAAATTATAGCTATCCACGCGAGATGACGACCGTCGCCCTGCAGGCTCTCCGCATCTTCGAATTTCGACGATCTCTCCCAAGCGACAGTGATGCCAAAATCATGAACGACCTTGTCAAGGCCAAGTCGTTCAGCGTCCTGCAGCGAAAGGACTATCCGAGGCTGGCAACGTTCACCAACACGGCTGAACCGAAATCCCTTGTCGAGGTGTCCCCCGACAACCTCAATGCCCGCTTCGGATCAGGCTATACACTCAGCAGGATTACATTTCAGGTTGTCGACCAGAACACGCCACTGACGACAGCTCTCGCGGCCCGGTTTCCGGCCCTCGCCAGAGAACGCGGCCTCCTCCTCCTGCCACCTCTTAACAACTAACGGCGGCCACCTTCGCACCAGGACCGCTGTGCCGTCGGCTGATTTTGGTGTGGGCGATTTGGAGCGGGCGAAGGGAATCGAACCCTCGTATGCAGCTTGGGAAGCTGCCGTTCTACCATTGAACTACGCCCGCGAAACACTCAACAAAATCAAGCGCTTATATTATATTTGTGCCTGAATTTCGTCTCGCATCATTGTGTCATCGTGATGTCGGCGGTTGTCCCCGACGCGTCTTTATAGCGGCCTGCGCGGACGGTCGCAACGCGGGGCCGCGCGTGCGTAGCCGTCATCCCGGATTTCTGCTAGTCTTCAAGTGTTCGGTGGTTTTGGCGCGGCGCCCGCGCACAATCTATCACCGAGGCCCAATCCCATTCAATTCCGCCGCGCTGGTGGAACGATGGATCGATCAACCTGCGACTAGCAGGATCGATGCCTCGTTCGCGCGCAGCAATGGGGCTCATCCTGCGGTCGCTTTAGCAGGACAAATTCAATGAGCAAATTAGAGACCAAAACATCAGCCGAGCTTCAACAGATGTTCGCCGACGAAAGCGGACTGAACCCCGGTGTCATCAACGTTTACAAGATCGGGAACGATGGCGACTTCGGTGCAAGTGTGATCGGCGCCATCGCTTTGGTTCGTGATGGCACGGAACAGTCAAACATCGGAATGATCCGCGACCGCCTCCGCTTGAAGTATTCGCTGAAGGACTGAAATGCGGCGCGGACCTGACAAGGGTCCGCGCCGCTCAATACGCTCTGGAGCGGAGTTAATCCAATCCTGATATCAGCCCGAACCGGCGTTGCCTTCCGCAAGCCGTGATGGCATCTTGAATGTGATCACCGGGCTCTGCCAATAGTGGCGTTTACCGGGGTTCCTAAACGGAGCCCCGCCCCCATGACCTTTGCATCCATCCCCTTCGTCGTCGCCGCGACCCAGCACATTGGGCCGCCGCAATGAGCGACGATTTAGTCGACGACGCGAAGCACATGCCTCGTTTAGCTGCCCGCCAGTGTGCGTTGGTCGAAGAGGCCGCCGACGAGATCGATGAGTGCCGCGCGTTCGCGGTCGACCGCGAGAGACAGCGCAGACCGCACGGCCTGCCCTCCGCCGTCATCATCCCATTTCTCCCGAGGCAGCGATGAGAGCCCTTCTCATCTTCCTTGTGCTGTTAACGGCGTACAGAGCGTGGCGGCTCCGCGAGATGCTGAAAAAGCGGCTGCGTGCGGCGCTGCTCAGGGAGCTTGTCCGCGCCCGCTCGGGAAAAACATGCACGGACGCATAGCGCCACGGGACTTCACAAAACGACAAGAGCCCGGCCTTACCGGCGGCCCTTTGGGCTACCAGCAGTCGGGCTTTTTGTTCTCACGAACGGTGCCCGAACTTGCCAGTTGCCGGACTATCTCAGCGTGGTAGAATCCACTCGAAATTCGCAGTGTGCCGCCATGGGCCGCGCACCGGCATGATGCCCGCGAAGTTCAATCCAAAACTCTATTGGCTGCTCCGCGTCACCTCCAGCGAGGACGCTGAGCGTCGACTTCCCTTCGGAGGTTCGCATGCCTCGTTCCGCATCTGCACGCAAGAAGCCATTGCCAATCCTCGCCGGCTCGCCGTGGGCCGTCTGCGCGATGCTAGGCGTTCGCGATGACGATATCCGGCCCGCAATCAAATCCGGCGCGCTCAAGGTCTACAAGCTCGGGCTCCGGCGTCGCATCGTAGTCGCCGACGCTGTCGAATGGCTGAGAACTCATCCCCAAATCTTACGAGGTCCCAATCATGGCTGACGCAGTAGTCAAAGAAGAATACGCACTTTTGAAGCTCCCCATTTTCGCGGGCAACGTCGCAGCGTCCCGGAAGAAGCGGCTGTATGCTAGCGCGATTGAAGAATACGTCGAGATGAAATCTCACGAGTTGCAGATGGGCGAATGGCTCATCGATCCGTCAACCGGGGATTTCATCAACAGCAAGGGGCAAGACGTTTCCCAAGATTTGGAATTGACGATCAACGATCCTGACCATCCCCGCTCGCATTGGGAAATACCAGAGGCCCCGGTCGAAGAGGCCGAACTCATCGCCGAGATTTGGACGAAACCAAACATGACGGCGCGAGCGGCACGCTTCAAACAGCTTCGCGACTATCACAAATCGGACAAGCTCGCGACGGCTGCATTCGTCGAAGAGGCCGAACGCCATGGCGTGACGAAACCGTTTTCGGATCAGGTCGGAATGAACCCCACCGACGTAGGGGATAAAACTAAGGCCGCCGCACGTGACGCCATCAACAATCCGTGGTCAGCGAGCTTTCGCGGCGATGAGACTGCACGCGCGGCGCGCATCGCATCAGTCATAAAAACGGGGACCGCGCTGGCGAATGCTTTGGCAAAGGCCGCCGGAACCACGGTGGGCAAACCTCTCCGCAAATAACCGTCCGTCCGTCACGGACAACTCGAAGGGATATAATCATGGCTCCAGCTTATCGCTCTCCCGCTCATCGGCCCTTGAATAGCTCATTCGGTGGCCGCGATGGCGCACCGAAGCGCATTGTCGATGCTCGGCCCGTTCCGGGACAACGTCGTCAGACAAAACCGTCGCATGATTTCCTGCACGGTGCTCCGCCACTCGACGATGAGAAAGAGCCGCCGCTCAAGTCATACGAGAAGCCGATCCCAATTCACAACGGAATGTCCAAGCAGCAAGTCGATAAATTCCATTCGACGCTCGCCAACCATCCGACTGTGATCCTGCAAGACGCGGCGAACCTTGTCGGGAAGATGCCGAAGCCGAAACCGGCGGAGAAGTCATGATGCTGTTTCGCGTCAACCACTATGATCAGGAACGCAAGAGAGGCCACGCGCTCAGCGATGACACGCATCAAGCGCGCAAGATTATCGTGGAAGACGCGAACGTGATCAGCGGCGTGCTGCGCGAGGGCGTGATGATTGATTGCGATCTCTATCCCGGTCAACGCGGGCAGCAGCGCCGGGTCGGAAAGAGCATCAAGGTTTTGGAGTGAGGGCGATGCCATGCCGACAGGGACAGTTCTGTTTTTCAAGAATGGCGGCAGCAAGGGGAGCATGTTCGGCTTCATCGTTCCCGATGACGGCGGCGGCAGGCGCGAAGAAAATTTATGGTTCGGCGGCAGGGCCGCGAACGGAGTGAGGTTCTACAGCGGCGACCGTGTTGATTACGATCCGGGCAACTATCGCCCGGGCAAAGGCCCAACCGCCGCGCGTGTGCGGCTGATCGAGCCGGAGGCCGGGGGCCGACCGGAGAAGGTGACGACAATCTGGGGAGAGTTAGATGTCTAGGAAACGAGATCATGGCAGCAAGCCCGCGCCGAGAACGTCCCCAGTAATGGACAGCCCCGCGCCAGTGTGTGCGTACGCGGGCTGTAAGTCCGTAGGGGCACACAAGAGCCGCAAGGAGAATGCCGGACATGCCGACGACGTATCGAGCGGTCAAGAGCCTGATGGTGGAAGCGCCGCGCCGGTAGCGACTTCAAGAAGCAACGGGCGAGACGTTGGCGGACGCGGTCAACCGGTTGGAGGCGCACGCGCGCCGGGCAACCTCGGTATTCCGATGACCGGCCCCAATGGTTTGAGTTCGTGGTGACAACGCAGGAGAACAATAACATGGCAATCGATATCGTGGGCTCGAAACTGAAGAGCCAGACCGCACGCGGTCAAAACAATGATCAGACCGGAAGCTTCACTCGCGAGAAGTCACTTCCCATCATCCCGAACGTCGCGCCGCCAAACGCTGGCACGCCGAACGCGAACGCGGCTGACGACAGCAAGCGCCTCGGGGAGATTATGGGCCATCCGATTGCTCATCATGACGGCTTGCCTCCGCGCACTGTCAGCGATGGTAGCCCGGGCGGCAAGGTGCCAAGCGCGAATGTTCGGCGTTCACGGACGGACGGCGTTGGCCGCCCGGTCAAACGCTAATCGAGATTGGTCGCGGCATTTCCCGGTGACGCGATCAGTAGAAGGGGCCGCTGCGCTCAGATGGACCATCCTTCGAGAGCGCGGCGGCACCTCATTTCAGAAAGGACTTCATCATGGCTCTCACGCTTAGAAATCGGTTCGGCGTCCTTGACGTATCCATTATTGATCCGGCCGAGGTCGCCAAGCTCGATGATGGCCAGCAAGCCAAACTGGCAACGCTGATCGCCGCCATCGAACATCGGGAAATTGCCCACGAGCGATACATCGCTGCGGTTCGCGCACGCCGCGACGCCGAGGTAGAGCAGACATCCGCGCTCGAAGCGCACAAGACCGCGAGCGAGCCGTTCCAATTCGTTCCGCCGAAGATCGAAAATTACCTCACGAAAGATCAGTTTGACGCGGCGATGATCCAAGCTCGCGAGCAACATGACTTGCGTGTGCGAGAGCATCGTCAAGCCGAAGCTCGCGCGACTTCAATCGCCGCCTACAATGCGTCTCTCTGATACCACATAGAAAAGAGGTTGCCCCATGACCGCGAATATCCATAGCGATCCCGAGGAATTTCTTGGGACGACCCAAGAGACGAAGGCCGACCCGAGCCGTGCTCAAGGGCACGGGAGCAGGCGCGTCGTGCCGAAGAGCGCGGAGAAGGCCGCCGCACCACTCGCGGAAGAGTTGGCTTCGCCGCATCCGGGCATGCCGAAAGCGGTCTACACTCCGCCAACGGCAGGCGCATCACATCCCAAACACGCCATTCTTGGTCCTGCTCAACGTCTCGACGATGCCGAGGTCGCGCTCAATGCAGCCAACCTTGAAGAGAAGCTTGCGCGCGACAATCTCCGCGCGTGCGAACTCGCCGAGGCTGAGGCCGATGATGCTCTCATGAAGATCATGCCCGGGCCGTCGTACGACGAGATCAACCGACAACGGCTCGCTAATGAGCAGGCCGCAAAGATCGCGCGAGTTGAGCAGGGCCTTCCCGCTGTCGAGCCTAAGAAGATCGTCGCACGATCTCCCGTGGACGTCGCCGCCGCTCTGCGTCCGCGCACGAGCGCGCAAGCACCCAATCAGAGCCTACGCTCGCCGATTGCTAGACGATTGGTATGAGACCATGGCTCCGCAGTCTCATGCATCTCACCCTGCTAGGCTTGCGGCTCTTGCCGCAGGCGAGAAGACCTTCGACACTAGTCAACCGTGCGCACAAGGCCATTTGTCTCCGCGCTATGTTGGCACGGGGATTTGCATCCGATGCCAAGAGATCAGAAACGCCAAGCGCGCCACAGGACGGAAGCCGGGGCGACCGAAGGTCCCGCGCGTTAAACCGAAAGCGCGGCCTCATCGGGTAGTGCAGCGACCGCGTTCGCTCAGCATCAAGAGGCCGATCAGAGCTGCGATTGCTGACTACGTACACACGCTAGAGGCTCGCGAGCATAGCGACCACCTAGATAATCTCATCCGCAACGTGACCGCGAAGAAAGTCCCTGATGATCGAACCTCAAAAACTGTATGACGCTCTTGAGTTGATCTCGAAGGGGCTCACGAGGCCGACGAAGATCGCGAAAGCGATGGGAATTTCCTATCGCTCTTATTGCCAATGGATGGTGCGATCAAACTCGGGCGATGAGAAATTTCTCGTCGAGTACAATGACGAGACGATGCAGTGGGCACGAGCGATCACGCTAGCGACCAAGCTGGCGCTTTTCGAATTGCGCGGGATGGTGTTGCAAGAGGCCATCTATGGCTATGACGAAATCCAGACGAAGGATGGACAAGTCGTCTGGGCTATCGATCCCGCCGCCGCCGCGATGTCGGAAGAAGATCGCGAAGTTTTCGGTTATCGCAAGGATGCGCTGTTAGAGATTGATGGCAAATTGCAGCCGGTCGTCATCAAACGCAAGGCTCCATTCGCTCAGCAGATCAGGCTGCTCGAAGCAGCCTTCCCGGATTTGCGTCCCACGCAAATCATCAACCAGAATGTAAATTTGAACGGCACGGTTGGCGTTGGCCTCGTGCCGAAGTTCGATTACTCGAAAGGCCCTCCAGCCGTTCCGCCTCCGCCGCTGATGCCGGAGCTTCCCGCGCCGGTCGATGCTGACTTTTCGGAAGTGGATGATGACGACCTCAGCGATCTCCTTGGGCCAGAACCGAAACCTGCGCCGGTCAACATCAACGTCATGCCGGAGATCAACGTCACGCTTCCGAACGAAGACGTGCAGCCCACGCCGGAAGCACCGCGTCCGATCACTGATCGCACGATCCGCGATATCCCGCCGAAAGATTTCATCAAGCCAGCGACGCAGAGGCCAGTCGGCTATTCCGAGGTCCCGCTTCGCGCGCCTAGAAACGATCTTGAGCGCGATCTATTCGCGAAACTGGCAGCCGCCAGAGAGAAGGCACAAACATGACCGATACCGATTGGCTCGGCTTCGAGGACCCTGTCGAGCGCCGCGCCGCGCAAGGCCCGGCTCTCGTGATCCCGGCTACGCTGGGTCCGGCGGAATTGCTCGTGCTCGAACAGATGCACCGCATGGGTGACGACCCCGCCTGCAACCGCGTCCTATTCGTCGATACCGACGAAGCGTCCGGCGAGGAGATTTGGGCACCGCCCGCCAAGGGCGACCGCATTGATGAAGGCGAGCGCTGGAAAGCAATCATGCGATGGCCGGTAATACCGGACATCCGCGATGCCGAGGCGTTCAAAGCCAATGCCCTAGCTGCCCGCCTAGCCAAGTGGTGGGACCGATTGAAAGCCGCCAGAGCCGAAGACGAAGCCGAAAGGCCCGTTGCGCCAGAAACCACCCGACAGAAGTGAGCAGCTATGCGTTATTTCGAAGTGCCCGCTAGGTCGGAACCCGGGAAACAAACACTCGCCAGTGAAGGCTCTAATCGATTGGGCCGAAATGAGATGAAGTTATACGGGACAAACTAACCACCTAATCGCGCCGAAGTGTCCCCCTCCGTCGCGGTTTCTGGGTCGCTCTCGTTCCGTATGGGACGGGAGCGGCCAGCCGTTCATAGGGGACGATCACAATGATCGATGATGACTTCGACGACAGACTAGCCGCGCTGAAACAGAACGCAACCGAGGCAGACGAGCTTGCTTGTGCTCTCTGCGATCTCGAAGGCGGAGACACCGAGGTCGAAGGGACCGAGGCGAGGTGCGATGTCTTCCGGTGGGTTTGGTCGCTGCCGAAATTCAATAAGGCCGCTCGACGAAAACTTTTTGTGGCCTAACTGACTTGCGAGGTCGTCGCTGTTCTGCTCGTGATGATCGGGCAGGCTCTAATACAAAACCCCGCCACAAGGGCGGGGTTAGGGAATGTCGGGGTTCGCGGCCCCTAATTCAGAGGTGTAACAATGCCAGATAATACGCAAGGCGCCGAAGAGTTCAACCCAGTACAGCAAAATTTTGATACGCTGGAGCCTGCACTCGACGCGCTCCGCGAGATGCCGTGGCTGTATCTCTTCCCGGTTCATCCCGACAAGAAAGGCCAACCACTGCTCCGCGACTATTTGAAGCGCGCCAGCAACGATCCCGCAATTTTGAAGTCTAGGCATGGGTACTGGAAAAAGGTGCTCGGCAAGGATTGCGCGTGGGGCATCGCGCCTGCGCTATCCGGCCTCGTGTTCGTCGATGTCGATACGAAGCCCGGCAAACGCGGCCAAGAGACCTTCGAATTGTTCGACATGCTCTATACGTGGCCAGAGACCCGCATCATCGGCACGCCGAGCGGCGGGCGTCATCATTGGTACAAAGGCAAACCGATCTTCGAAGTCGGTCGGGCCAGCACGAGCCATCCCGATATCGACTTCGCGCAATACGTGATCCTGCCCGGCTGCATGAAGTCAGATGGCACCGGATATACTGTGCTTGAGGAGTGCGAGATCGCCGACGCTCCCGAGTGGTTCTATTTGGAGACGAAACGTTCGACCGTTGACGGCGAAGCCGGTCAAGAGCCGGTCATTGATCTTGATCAGGATGCAGCCATCGAACGCGCCTCGGCGTATCTGCGCGACGAGGCCCCTCCAGCACTGGAGGGCGCAGGCGGAGACGTGACGACCTACAACGTCGCGGGGTTCGTCAAAGATTTCGGCGTCAGTGAGCGGATGACGCTCGACCTCATGCTCGAAATCTACAACGACAGATGCGAGCCGCCGTGGACCTATGAAGAGCTTGAGACGAAGGTCCGCAACGCATTCGCCTATGGCCAGAATGCGCCGGGATCGAAGTCGGCGGAGATTGATTTCTTCCCTGATGGCAAGCCCGTGGTCACCGCCGAAGAGAAGGCCGCACGTCTGGCGAAGACGGAAGAGCGGCGCGCAATCAAAGCCGCCGTTGCGAAACCGGAGACATGGGCATCGCTGCGCGAGAATTACGTCTACATCGGACAGCAACGCCGCTGGGTTCGCGAGCGTGATGGCATGATCTGGGAACCGGGCGCGTTCGATGACTACTTCTCCGACATCTCGGTCCCCGACAAGAACACTAACACGGCAATCGGCAAGCATACGCTGCGCCTCAAAGGCGCGGTGCGCCGCTTCGACACCTTCACTTATATGCCAGGCAAGCCGCGCAACTGTGATGGCAAGTTCAACTTCTATGTGCCGTCCGCTATCATGGCCAAACAAGGTGACACGAAGCGATGGGACGATCATCTCGCCTATCTCTTTCCCGATGAGGCCGACCGCAACCATGTGCTGAATTGGTTCGCGTGGGTGTTGCAGAACCTCGACAAGAAGCCGAAGCATGCGCTCGTGATCCTCGGCGAAGAGCCGGGAACTGGTAAAAGCTTTTTGGCCGACGTGTTGACGCTGCTCATCGGTTCAAACAACTGCACTCCAATAGATCAAGAGACGCTGGAGCGCGATCACAACGGTTGGCTGATGCGAACCAAGCTAATCGTCTGTGAAGAGATACGCGGCCTCGGTCACTACAACTCGAAGGGCGCGAAAGCTCTGCACATCATGATCACGCAAGAGCGCGTCACCGTTGACGAGAAGAACATGGCCCCGGTTACGCTCGACCCGTTTCTCGGCGCGATCTTCCTCATGACGAATAGCCGCGCCGCGCTTCGGCCCGATGATGGCGACCGCCGCTATCTGATCATTGAGACGGCAGTGTCGCCGAAGCCTGATGCATATTACTTCCCGCTGTTCGACATCCTCGAAGACCCGGACGCGCTCGCCGCGATCAAGTGGCAACTGGAGAACCGGCCTTTGACCGGATACGACGCTCGGTCACGCGCGCCGGTCACATCAGCCAAAGCAAGGATGACGGCGGAAGCGTCGGGCGACATTGAGCAGTGGATGATTGAGCAAGCCGACAACGCGCCGCTCTGCTACAAGCTTGTAACCGTCGCCGAGGTTATCGAAAAGCTCCCCCGTGATCTGGCGGGTAAGCGCGCTCGGGCCGAAGTCCGCGACGTGCTCCGCCGCAAGTTCAATGGCATCGCCGCGAAGGACCCAATCAGGCCCGATGGCAAGAAAGGCGACGCCGTCCGCGTCTGGGCAATCGGCGATGATGCAGCCGCAACAATCAAGGGCGACTTGCTCGGCGCGTGGCGGGCCGACCGGGGAACGAAGGCAGCCGCCGAGGCCGACGCCGAAGACGACTTCTCAGATTGATCAGCGGTGCACGGAACACGGTGCACGGACGGATTTCCTACTCCTATATATTGATCTCTCTCTAATTAGAGAAAATGACTGTTGCACCGTTGCACCTTGCGAGAAAGCCCCGCATTCATTGGCTTAAATGGTGCAACAGTTTCCGTGCACCACTGTTGCACGCTGTTGCACCGTCTCGGTCGGTTTTTCATAACTTACATGTTCGCCCGGGTATAAATCGCTCCTACCGGCCGATTTCAGGGGCGCGGTTAATTTTTCGTTAAGATTTATAGTAAAGAAATACTTTCTTCGTTGTCTCGGTTAATTTTCCGTCAACGAGACCCCTAAATTTAGAGAAACCTCCCTAACTGCGCGTTCACCACAACGCCGGGCACTTCTGGCTGGGCCTGTCCAAATGTTATAAGATTTGGACGCTATAAAACTCCAGCGGAAACAGCTACTTCCGCTGTCCAAATATCGGGTCCAAAACGATGACGATCTACGGCTATGCCCGCGTCTCGACAGACGATCAGACGCTCGACAATCAACGCGATGCGCTGACGGCGGCGGGCGCTCAGCGGATATTCAGCGAGAAGGAGAGCGGAGCCAAGACGGACCGCAAAGCGCTGGCGAGTGCTCTGGCAGTATTGCAGCCGGGCGACGTTCTCCTCGTGACGCGTCTCGACCGGCTGGCACGCTCGACGAGGGACCTCCTGAATACTCTCGACGCCATTGCCAAGGCCGGGGCAGGCTTCCGCTCGTTGGCCGATGCTTGGGCTGATACGACGACGCCCCATGGCAAGCTGATGCTGACGATCCTCGGGGGACTGGGTGAATTTGAAAGAACCCTGATCCTCGCCAGGACTGGCGAGGGACGTTCCAGAGCGATGGCTAGGGGCGTGAGGTTCGGTCGGAAACCCAAGCTCAGTTCGTTCCAGCGGGATGAGGCGATCAAGCGCCGCGATGCTGGCGAGGCTCATTCAGAGTTGGCCCGGTCTTACAACGTCAGTCATCAAACGATTGGCCGACTGTAGTAGCGCGACATGGCCCTCTCAAGATAGGTGACCTGTCTTGCTGGCGGGGAGTTACGGGGTCGTAACCCTAATTTTTGCGACCGGCGGATATGCTATGTCCCTTTAGGCGTTCATCCTGTGTCGCGGCGAAGCTCAAACTGAATTTAGAAAATAGGGCGGAAAAGTCCGAAAACTTTCAAAGGTCACGGGCCGCCGGTCCGTGATACGTTGACGACATCAAGATCGCGAAACGCGGCCAACCCAAGACACCGCAAGCCGGTCAATGGGTATCGCTGGAGCCGGGCTTCGCGGTCTACGGCGGCACGGGCGACGAGCTTGTGATCGAACGCAACGGCGTGGTGCTACAATGATGAGACCAATCAGCGAAGCTGAGCGTGAGGTCGTCGCGCATCATGAAGCCGGGCACGCCGTCATTGCGTTCACACTAGGCGTGCCAGTTGAATGCGTAACTATCGAACCTTTCGCCGGGCGCAGCGGGATTGTCTGGCATCACAAGACCGGGCCAGAGAATGAAATCCTGATCGCGATGGCGGGTCCGTTCGCGGAAGCTCAGTTCACCGGGTCTCGATTATTTAGCGCTGGCGATGACGAAGACGGGATAGCACTCGCACTGCCACATCTGCCGGAACCGCGCGAATACTATGAAGTGAAAGCAGCGGCTTTGGTGAAGGAAAATTGGGATGACATCGAGACCATTGCATCAGAGCTATTGATCGGACCCGGCAGGCTATACGGCGCGATGCTTGATGCAGCTATCCGCAGTGCGCGGGTTTTGAGAGAGCGACCGAAGGACTTCGATTAGAAGTAGAACCGACGCGGATTTTGCCCCAACATCTAGGGTGATTGCGTCCGCGCTTCAATAGTGACGGGCGATTGGTTTGCCAGAAATGCCGGAAGGCCAGGAAGCGTCCGCTCGCAACGCCGCTCCAGCTTACGCCGCGCTAGTGCCATCAAGGTTGATCATCGCAAGCGTCGAAACGAGCAAACTCTCGCTCATCGACAATATAGATCGCTTTGAACACGCGAGACCAATTCGCAACCGATGCCACCGCTGGCTCGGCGATTTCGATGAATGGCGTGTCGATATTGTCCCAGCCGCATTGTCGAGCATAGACTAAAAGTGACAGGTCTTGGCCGATGTATTGCTCTTTAGAGACCTTTGCCACGACGGCATCGGCGATACCAGCTTGCCAATTGGTCATTTGGGTCGCAGCGTCGTCCACTTCGATGATTGAAGACCTCTCGCCCGTCAACACCAGCTTGTTGTATTCGTCCATCTTACGGAAATGCCGTCGCCCGCCCGTGTCGCGACCCGGTCGTTTTTCATAAGCCATAGTGCACTGAAGTTTGATCGTCGCGCCTTCGGATTGAATTTCGAAATCGGCCACCGCAGCGGGGTCGAACTTGAAAGTAGCTTCGTCGTTGATGCCGCTATGCTTTGCGAAGAGCATAATTGCATAAGCCTCTTCGGCGCGGCTCTTCGCCCAAGAGATGTCGCTACCTTTTTGCGTCCTAAGCTTCGCCGAAAATTCCTGATCGCTCCGACGATCTTTGAGCAAAGCCGCTTCGGTCTCCCTCAACTGTCCTATGGTGTAAGTACGCCCTTCGATCAGGGGATAGATCATCGCGAAATCTCCGAAAACTGCTTTTTGAGCAAACCTTGTTCTTTACAGCATCCAGCGACAGTTGCGCCCGGCCTTGCGTATCATGGGCCGCCTTTCGCGCTTCTGGCACATACCGGATACCCTAGCGGCCTCGGCGCGGCATAAGGCGTCTAATCTCCGAGACCTTCGTGCCAATCGCTGCATCTATTTCGCGTTTGGCGACCCTCTTCGTTCGAACCAGATGAGGGGCGGTCCTTTTTCTCTTCGCAAAGCTTTCCACCGCTTGGACGGTTTTTCCTCGCTTGTGGCACGCCACGATTATCACTCTGAGGCCATCATAGCGGTTCAAGAACTCTAGACAGCGTGAAATTTCCTCGGGAGTGTCCCCGCTCCCGGTCACACCAACGGCATAACCCAGTTGAGGCATCGGAAATATACCCAAGACGTCACCCTTGGCTCTCGTGTATTTAAGGTGTCTCGCGGTGAATTCGCGGATGATGCTGGTTTTGCCGGTATTGCCTGCTCCGGTGACGCAGATAATTTTCAGAGCCATAGCGTTTTGGGGTCCAAACTAGATAAGGTTGATGGTCAAGAGTAACAAGGCCGGCAGTAGGTGCAAGGAAATGCCGGAGAAAGCTGCCAGCGAGGGCGCATGAAGTTTCGACCGCCAGAACTTTTTCTAGGATGTTTTTTGACCATTGCTGTTTTCGCGACCGGAATGCTGTTCGTGTCATCTGGCCGCGCCCCTCAGCCGGCGGCCGAAGCAATCGGGCTTGGTTGGTTCACCAAGGATGCCAGTGGCTTTTTCGCGGGGCTGCAATTCGTCGTGGCGGCGATCCAAGCCGTTCTCTTTTTCTATCAACTTAGCTTGATCCGCGTCAGCTTAGAAGACGCCAAGGTCGTATCTTCGGCGGCCACGCGACAGGCTGGTGTCGCCGAAGACACCCTAAACAAAATCGAACGTCCTTATCTCTTCGTCTTCAATGTCAGCCCTCTTAAAGTTGAGCCTTGGGACGATTACCAAGACGGGAGCAGCGGCACGAGATTGTCCGTCACGTACTCCGTTGCAAATTATGGAAAGCTTCCCGCCGTCATCGAAGATATGCAAGTCAGCCTGAGCGTGCACACTGAGCCGCTGTCACCCGCAAATTACGACTTCAACCATCCACTCGCGGTCTCCGCTGTCCTCGTTCCGGGCGAACCTCGGAATGATCTAGATGAGGGGCTTCAATGGGATGATGTGACACTGGATGAATACGAAGGTCACACCCCGAATTTTGGCGGCAAGGATTTGTTCTTCTGGGTAGTTATTCGGTATCGCGGAACGTTCTCTGGAGGGCACGTTACCCGAGCATGCTGGCGATACGATGAGCGAACTGGCCGGTTCGTCGAGTTCAACGGCAGCCCCGAGCACAACAGTCAAAGCTGATGAGCCAGTCGAGAATGATCGCGTAAATTCGATGAGCCGATCCCGTTGCCACACGGTAGTCAGCTAGTCACTCTCATGCTGGCGCTTACCGGCGTCATGCAAGTTGGCTCGCGACCGCTAACCAGCACTTGTTTGCCTGAATGAGCGGAGCTAACGTCAAAGCCAGTGCCCACGAAAGCCAACCTTGGAGCGTCGCGAAACATGAGCGAGACGATTGCGATAATCGGCCAAGATGGAACGGTCGAATTGGTAGATGAAAAGATGATCAAGATTGCGGGGGTGCCGGCGATGAGCCCCGACGATGCGGCTTTCTTAGCGCGCAGTCTGCTTTCCTGCGCGGCAGTTCTGACTGTAAATAACCCACCGCCGAAGATAGGCACGATGTGCGATGGTGCGCATTTGCCTGTCCTGAAATACACGATTGGAACAATGAGAGATACGCGTCAGCCTCTTATAACATTCGCGCTTCCACCGGGGATTGATTTTGATTTTCAAATGACGCCAGAACAATCGAAGAATTTCGGACAGGACTTGGTTGCTCACGCGGAGGGACTACCAGCCCCGCAACGAACGCCTGATGTGATGCACTAGTGCCGAGGTGATGTCGGGCATGTCTGACAACAAGAGGACGCGCACGCTACCGCAAATTCCACCTGATCCGAAGCCAACGAAAAAGCAAATCGAGGCTGAGTTTCGAAAACGAAATTTCAATAGATCATTGCCGGATGAGATGCAGAGACACATGGCGGAGTTCTTTTGTCATGCGGCACAAAAATTGAAATCTCCAGACATGTTCTGGCATCCGTTCTCGCCTTCTGGGTACGATGCGTATCTCATCTCAGATACATGGCGACGTATCAGCAGGAAGATTAAAGCGGAAGCAGGCAACAAATGCGCGTGCTGCCCGAACAAAGCAACGCAAGTCCATCACCGTTGTTACAGGCCGCGCGTGATGTCGGGCGAAGATACGTCACTGCTGATTGCGCTATGCGCCACATGCCATAAAGCCGTCGATTTCGATGAGCACGGCAAAGTGCGCGAAGCTCACGCCAAAGAGCGCACACTTGCTGAGATGTTCAGCCGCGAGAGCGAGCGGTTGGCCTCATCCGCTCCCTAAACCTTTAATTCACAAGATGCGATGACATTGCCCGCACGGGATGTGTATCAAGCCCGGGTTTCTGCAACGCCGTCGCGCCGACCTCAACCCGTCGCGACGGCTTTGCTTTTCTTGCGAGTCGGCAGGCCCGGCACGAGCGGCGCGTCGTGATGGTCGCCGAATGTGATCCCGAGAAGGCTGAAAATCCGGCGACTGATCTTCTCTTGCGCCGCGCGTAGCGCCTCCGAGTTGGCGATCATCAACTCGTTAGTGTACTTCGCAGAGACGCCTTGCAGGCTATGCCCCATTAAGAAGCTGATCAGCATCTCGGAAATCTCCAGCGAGACCGCGATGCTGCGGAACGTATGCCGGAGCGCATTACCCGAAACCGGAAGGCCTGAGCGATGGCCAGCTTGACGAACGCCCGGAAAGACGAGATCGGGAGCCGCGATCTCGTGATGCAGTTTCTTTCGTTCGATCACGCGGACCTCGCCGGACTTCATTCCGCGAAGGCCCTTCATTGTGATGGTTTGCGGAGGCGCGTTAATGGCCATAGCCAGCGCGAAGGCAATCTCGCCAGTGATCGGCAGCGAGATATCGTTTCCAGCTTTCGCGTTTCGGATGATCATGCGTCGCGCGTCGAGATCGATATCGTTCTCGCGGATCATGGCAAGCTCAGTTGGCCGACAGCCGGTCAGAAGCGCCGCGAGATGATAGCCCTTATGAACCGGGTTTTCGATCTCATCCCATGCCTTGCGCCATGCCAAGAAGTCAGGGAAGTCGAGCACGGCTTTCGAGACCTTGACCTTTCCGAGCCTTATCCCCGAGGTCGGTGAGGCCGCCGGGTTGAGCGTGCGATCAAGCCGCGCCTCTTCCCGATAGCAAGCTCTGATCAGCCGTGCGCAATGGTCGGCGGTTGTCGGTATGGTCTTCGAGAGCTTCGCATGCCACGTCTTCACCGCCCGCGGGTTCTGCGACATCTCGGCGAGCGTCCATCCGTCCCATTGCGGCATGATGTGCGCCTCAGAGAGCTTGCTCGCATTGGCCCACCATCGCGGCGGCTTCCCTTTGGCTTCGGCTTGCGCCTTGAGGTGCAAGAGGTAGTTTTCAAAAGCCGTTTTGAATGGCATCGCTTGGCGCTTGCCCGGGGCAGCGGTGCCAGCGGCGACCGCGCCCGAATAGATTAGGGCTTGCTTGCGCGCCTCATCCACGTCCATCGCAGGCCAGTTGCCGAGCGTCTTGAAGACCGACGACCGCTTGCCCTTCGTCCGGCTCTGTTGGCGGAAGCGCCAGACACTCGACTTCGCACCGAGGAAGATGGTCAGGCCGAAGACCTTGCTGTCCGGATAGTAGCCGCGTCCCTCTTCGCTATCGTCAGCGAACTCACGCAGCGCTTCGATGTGATCATCGTCGAGTAAGCGCGGCTTGCGCTTCGCGTTTGGCTCCGTTTGAGCTGGGGCCTTGCCGTTATGCGTACTCTTAAAATCGTTGTGCCATCGTGATGTCATTGTGATGCCATTTGACGAGTTCGGAAGCTGGGTTTTCAGCAGCCGAGGCATCACAGATAACAACGGAAGCCCGCGAAACATGGGCTTTAGTCAATGGATACGGGCGTTTCTCGCAACGTGGTAAAAATCGGCTGACTAGATTGGGAAGCTGCCGTTCTACCATTGAACTACGCCCGCATTATCAATGACTTGGCTTGTTTTAGCTCTGCGTTTGCGTGACCATTGTGTGGACACCTCGCGCAGGGCCGATACCGCCAGACGACGCAGCTTATACTGATTTTTGATCCAGCCCGCTACGCTCGCCCGGCAGCTTTTTTCCTTTTGTGCCCCGCCTTCAGCGACCTCTATCATCGGGCGCTCGACGTGGTGTCGCTCACGCCCCCCCGCAGTTCGTGCAGGCTCGAAGAGGATCATCCTGCCTTGACCCCGCCATCGACCAGCGTCTGGTCCAGGCTTGTGATCATTGAGGGGATCATGGGCTCCGGCAAATCAACCAACACCCAGAGCATCGCTCGCAGGCTGGAAACACACGGCATCCCCGCGATCGGGATCACCGAAGGGGTTCGTCCACATCCGATCCGCGTGGATTCCGACTTGCCCTGGAGCGAGATGAAGCCAGCCGAGCTTGCCAATTCGTGTCTCGCCAAATGGCGCTCATTCGTCGACAGCTCCCGGGCGATGGACCGCGTGTCCGTGGTCGACGGACAACTCTTCCACGGCAATCTGACCACGCTGTTCTTGCTCGATGCCGATTTCGACTTGATGGCCGGATACTGTCGGGACGTTATCGCACTCATCAAGCCTCTGAGCCCCCTGCTCGTCTATTTTCACCAGCAGGACGTCGGCAGCGCAATTCATGCCGTCTCGACGCAGCGAGGCGAGACATGGGTGAACTATCAGGTCAATTGGAAGCTGGCATCTCCGTACGCAAAGAGGCGCGGCCTGGCGGGGCTCGACGGCCTCATTGCTCTTTATCGTCAATATCGCGCACTCACCGACCGGCTATTCTCAGATGTCGAGATCCCCAAGATCGGCATCGAGAACTCGCGACAGGAATGGGCGATATACGACGGCATGATCGATCGCGCGCTGAACAACGTAAACGCAATTTCGAAAATGCCGATTTGATGTCACAGAACTTGCACCAAGCCAGCAGACCGGCACGCGTTTGAGATTGCACACCGGATCTGCCGATCACCAGTCGCGACAAGGCCGGCGCAGCGGAACTGGCGAGATCACCGACTATTTTCCAGCAAGAGCGGCACTCTTGCATTGCCGCGGAACGAGGCGCGGCCTCTGCCCGGCACATTGCACACAATCTGCAGAAAATTTGAATCGCATTGGCTGACTTAACCTTACCGAAGCGCAGCGGTGCATGGCCGCAA
>JAJDFF020000496.1:0-18707 GCA_021527025.2 Geoglossum cookeanum | reverse complement strand
ATGCCACTTAACCACATGAAATTAATATTTTGGTGGAGGGCTTCCTCGATTTTACGACTACTATATATATTATTAATATAAGCAAAAACCAGCACCTTCAACAGCATACGCGGATGATAATTACTTGCGCCACCAGGCTTATATTGCTGCAATAACTGGCTAATATCTACTTTGTCAAGGATATCGCTAACTACTCTTACTGGATGGTTTGTGGTGACCAGATCATTTAAATCAGGGGGAAGAAGCATTCCTTGATGCTGGTGGTTGCTCTTGAAAGAAACTACTAATGATTTTCCTCTTGCCATAACATAAAAATAGGCAATCCATCAAAATCTAAAACGGGAAAATCAAACTAGTTATACACTCCGAAAGTGTATAAACCGTAGCTAAATACGTAAAATGAGAAGAGGCCATCTCATTACTTATGAGACAGCCTCTTTTTTATTTTCGGGAAAGCCCTTGTTCAACGTGTGTATCAGCATAACAGCTTCGCTAAGTCGGGTGATTCGATAATAGCGTTAAGACCATATTGTTTTCCAATATCCAATCATTTTTCAAATTAGGATTATTCCGGATGCTTCTCATTTCATCTCTAAATATAGGCAGTCCTTCTCTACACGTTAATTTCCCGAAGAATGATAATTATCATATGCCTCTCCTATGCCAACGTCTACCTTTGATTAGCAGTTAACAGACACATTTAAAATCATTAGATCGCTTATCAATTTAAAATCCTCTTATATGAAAAATCCTTGGATAGGAAAAACGTTAATAGGAATAGCCTTCATACACACGATGTTTGGATTTGTTGTATTTAGAGATATTTTGGGACAACTATACCACGATGGCCTACTTAACACCATAAAGGTTGAATGGGACAGAAATGCCGCTTTTTGGTTTTTATTTACCGGATTTGTATGGATATTACTGGGGATCTTTGTTGACAGCGCGGAAAAAAATCAATACACGATACCTCCTGTAATAGGTTGGAGTCTGCTGGTGACAACCTTATTAGCTGTTATTATTATGCCTGCCTCCGGTTTTTGGCTGTTGTTTATTCCTGCAATAGCGTTAATAAAAAGGAATAAGCCGTAAAATAAACGGGTGGCGGTATTCATGGTTTATAAGTAACAATTGAGTTGAACGCTGGCAGTAACAGATGGCTAACGGTTTTGAGTATAAACCAGACTATGAACAACTCAATAAGGAGTCGCCTAAGCTATCAATGAACCTATCCGCACAGAAATCCAGCATGGAAAAGAGTATCCGGCAGTTGTATGTCAGTTTAAGGTGGCATAAGAACAATATCTTAAACCGGCAGACCCTCTTAACGCAAAAATATAATGAGATAGATACTGCCATCTCAAGGAGTGCTTTTTTGCAGATGAGTTGAAGCTACTGCTCAAACATTACTGATGTATGAACGTAAGGGATACCGCATTTATGTATTTTCACTATGTTGATTCCGTCGGATCTATGCTTAGCAGAGGCTATGTACCTATAGTAATACAGCAGTAGCCGTGGAGTTGATGCGGGGATGACTTCCGGATATATAATCAGCATGAAATTAATCAGAAGGTGTATGGAAGTCTGTATTGGCCATAGCAAGGCTGCTTCAGTACCAGGCTGTAGTTGTGGAAAGAAATATACTATCATTAGTACAATCGTTTTGCTACTCACCACCTGACGTGATATGAAATCAATACGCGTTGCGATCACTTTTACTTCCAGTGCAGCAATGCCTTTATGCCGACGATGGTTTGTGCGGGAATATTCAATATCCCGTTATTGAAAGGCCGCGGAGCTACCGTAAAGAAACGATCTACTCCGGCATGCTGATTGAAGCGGAAGCCTGTTATGACTGCATGATGATCGCCGGCAGCAATGAGTATCCTGTTGAGCCGATTGATATGGCCACCGTCACAATGGGTATCCAGGTTGCTGTAGAAAGCATGACGGATAAAAGCGCCTTTCCTGCTGGCTATGCCAAAGCGCCGGGATGCGCGGCGGGTAGCAGCCGTTTGCCGTACGCTTTCAGGCATGGAGCGCAGGAAGTATTAGCCATTACGCTTATACCCTATGAGAGGACCGGGTTTTCCTATAAAAGGAATGATAGACATTTGTTTTGCCATGGGAGATAATTTTGATAAGACAAAAGTAACATAACCCGGGGAACGTGTTTTTGGGACAGATTGATGATTATCTACTCCTGATGCAATGAGTATTGTATAATATTCAAAGATAGTTCATGAAGGATTGGAGAATGTCAAATGCGAGTGTATTGGCATTTAGAGAATATTGAAAAATGACATCCCCCAAGTTTTCAACTTGATCCGTTTAAATTTAATTTCACAATAGCAAAGGGGAGAAAAGGCAATTAGCCTTTTCTCCCCTTTTAAGTTCGGTATTCATGTCAGCGATCAACTACTGATAATTCTTTACGCTTCTGATTAAAGATGTAATTTATCTTTCTTAGCCAGCAGTTCTTCTTCAGACTCCTGGCACATTTCGTCTGGTACACAGCAATCTACCGGACATGCAACTGCACATTGAGGTTCCTCATGAAATCCCTGACACTCTGTACATTTATCTGGAACAATATAGTACAGATCGGGAGCCAGAGGAGCATTGCGCTGGCTGGCATCAATAATAGATCCGTCTCTCAACACAAAATCACCTTTAACCGTTGTGCCATCAGCAATTGCCCATTCTACGCCACCCTCATAGATCGCGTTATTCGGACATTCCGATTCACAAGCCCCACAGAAAATACATTCATCTGTAATTTTAATAGCCATAATAATTTTAATTTGGAAGCTTTCTATGCTTCATTATATAATAATAACCAATAGGTGATAAAATTAGGAGAAAAATAGTTTATTACCCCAATAAAAAACTCAAACAATTGTATTTATTTAACTATCCGTAATATGCTAATAAATGTACTTATACTGCCGCCCGACCTTACCTATACACACGACATCCAGAAGTCATCCCTGCATTAACTCCACCTCTGCTGCAGTGCTACTATATGTCAATAGCCAGTTTCAAGCATGTGTCCGAGGGAATCAATATAATGAAGATACATGCTTGCAGGTAATGTTGCCTATAATGATGGGTGTTACCGAAGGAGGGCCATTGCTGTTGCCTATCCGGGGTAACGTAGACTGGTCGGAACATGAAACGACCCGATATGAATTTGAGTATGCAGACTAAGAGCGGGGTTATTTCCTCTGGCGTTTACTTTCTATTTCCGTTGCGATCAGGCCAAATATAACCCGCTTATCAACTGCGATCAGGTGGGCTACCGCGTTTATTTCATCTACAGTAAATGAACCCAAATGTTTAATCCTATAAAGTAGGGTCTGGTAGTTCATACCCATATCTTTTGCGAAGTTGGTTTTCTTTGCAGTCGGGAATATGGACGAAAAGGTTTTAGCATGCCCTGCGTCAATAAGTACTTTTACTGTAGCATATACTTCCTTATTATGGGTTTTGTTAGTTGTCATCGCTGATTAGTGAAATAATATCTGTACCTAATATGCTATAATTATTAGCCAGTGCTATTTATGAACTTATTACATGCACCCGTATTTTCAATCAAAACAATTTCCATTCTTATCTAGCTCTTATTTTAATAATTAACTCCTGCTTATCAGGGCAGGGATTAGTCCGAGATGTTAGTTTTTTTATTATAATTGTAAGATACCTATATTATATCTGTATGGAATCAAAACATCTCAGTTATGTAAATGGCCATTTCTATGAACGTGGGACACAAAATCGGGTAGAATTAAAAGACGGCGCTGAAATCTGTATTGTAGCAACCAGTGATAGCTTTATTGCAGTTACTACAGTAGGCAAAAGCGACCTAAAATTGCTCAATGCTGAAAGTAAAAAATTTAAACTCGAAAATGACCCAGAAATTAATAAGTTCAAAAAGATATATGATAGTGGAGCTATACTGTATTTTCAAATTACCCGGTTTAGAATAGCAGGTAATAAATTTGCTGGAACCATCAAGCACGAATTCGCCGTAGAGCTATTGGAAGACTTATATCTGTACACCAAAATAAACTGGAAAACACAAGAAGCCAAACTTTATGATTGTGTTTGTTTACTTAAAGAAAACACTTCAAATACGATCCCTTTATTTGAAGAAGTAAAGGCTAAGTCCTTAAATGAAGTATACAAAAGCACCTTTGTTCATTACTTTGGGAACAAGGGAAATCCGGCATGTAATGCACTAGACCGTTTCTATGACATCCAAGGTAAAAAAGAAAACGTTATTAGCAGACATAGATAGGCAACAAAAGACATCGCCCCTGAACAGTCCTCAATTAAGTAACCCAAATTAAGTAACCCAAAATATTAAATCACATGAAAACTCAAATCTTTGCAGTATCTCTTTTATTGTTTGCTATCACCCAGTCAATACAAGTATCCGGGCAATCATTAGAAGAACAGAACAAGAAGCTAAAACAGGAAGTAGAAGCTCTCAAACATGACAATGACTATTTTAAAAAAACACTAAGCATTCTCCAATCCGATCCGAAGACGACATCAAGTGACAACATCGAATTTCAGTTAATAAGTTGCATTGGCAGTAAGGCTGACAAAACTGTTTCGTTTGAGTTTTTGATAACAAATAAAGAAGTGGATAAGACCATCCAGTTTTCGCCAGATAAATACGCCACAGGTATCGATTTGCAAGGGAACGCTTATGAAACCGAAGGTATTAAAATTGGTACACAGGTATATGCCAGTACGATCAACCAGGATGTACCCCTAAAGTTTCGATTCCGATTTAATGCGGTTGATCCTGCTGTTGCTGTCTTCAAATTTGTTTCCATTCAGTATTTCCTACCGGATGGTAATTACACAACAAAGAGTGTAAAGTATAAAGATGTTCAGATAACATGGAAATAGACGGCCTCCAGGGTTGCATGCTAAAAAGAAAGCTCACGTAATTTACGTGAGCTTTCTTTTTAGAACGGGCAATTCCAATATGCGAAGAAATAATAAAAATGACTGGGAAGACAGAATGAAAAAGGAAATTTTTAATGCTTTTTTATTGATTCAGAATTGGTTCGATAATGTTCCCCTGGTGGGCACAAAAATAGACAAACTTCGGTTTGTCCATTTTTATGTCGGAAAACTGGCGTCCATTAGCGTCACAGCTTCATTGAATCGGGCGGTTTGATAATGGCTTCCGTCAAAAGTGCGTTTTTCCCGAGAAAACCGCACCAACAATTTGCCACTTTTTCTTATCGGTATGTCAGGGAGATTTAATTCAATATTACGCGCACTGCTCAGTGTTGCACAATGAACCCAGTCACAGTCCCCACTGATTTGCATCCAAAATGCGTATAAATACGTTTTTTTAATTTCCGAAAAACTATTATTTTACGGCTGCACACAGGATGTATCACGAATAGATATATGGCTTGTATATGACCTCAAAGTGATTGCCGGGCCTCTTATTTCACCAAAGTCGGTTTAGCGTGCTTTTAATTTTACCTGATAACCTTTTATATGGCTTTGGAAGCCCTCTGTATAGCTATACAAAGGAATCTCCTGTCGCTATAGCCTAAATACCAGCGCTACTGTTTTAGATGATCAAATGTTGTTAATATGTTCCCTGTAATGTTGAGTTTACACTGGCAGCAGACCCCGTTACCTATATTGCAGGTATTGGCAGCCGTGGTTATATATTCACGACAAATGGCGACAGTGTACTGCTTTGGCAGTATACTATGTTTAAGCAGTTGCTTCCGCCATTAACAAATACTGATTTAGCAAACTTTGGCATCGGCCGGCAAAATATATACTTATGAGCACTAGAAAACTGTACGCCACACTTATCGGGATTGACAATTATCCGCATCATCCACTTGCCGGCTGTATCCAGGACGTGCTGGCCATCGACAAACTTTTGCGCGAACAATGCGCACAACAGCCGGAGAAACTGGAGTATGTTCCGCTGTACTTCCTTGCACCCAATGAGGCTGATCTGAAATTCCTGAAAAATCACGTGATTCTTGTTGATTACGATCCGCCGGTTTTTCAGCTACTGACAACAAAAGCATTTACACACCTGCAACAGGCAACAGATGGTGATATTTGTGTGTTCTACTATTCCGGCCATGGCTCACGGATAACCAGCGCAGCAGCGTTCGCGGACAGCAAGTCCGACGGCATGAGTGAAACCATTGTCTGTGTAGACAGCCGAGATGTATCAAATCCGGCCAGCAGGGATATTATCGATAAAGAGCTGGCATACCTTTTCTGGAAAACATTCAAAGGAAAAGATATTCATAGCCTTGTCATTATGGACTGCTGCCATGCGGGCAATAATACGAGGGCATTGTCTGAAGTTGGCCAACTGCGCTCACGTATGGACACGCCTTCGTCGTTACAGGTACCCTTGAGCAGTTATATCGGTTTCGATGATACGCAGGAAAAGTTTTATACTGTTGTTGATGGCAAAGCTGCTATACCCTATGCCAGTTATGTGAAGCTCTCTGCCGCGCAGGACTATGAGTCAGCATTGGAAACTGAGGCGGGAGGCTTATTTACAGCTGCCCTGGTATCATTTATCCGTACAGGTGGCGGCACACGCAGCTACCAGGGTATTATGCAGCATCTTACTGTTTCGGTAAACAACCAGGCAGTAAGCCAGCATCCCTTATTGGAAGCTAATCCGTTATCGCTGATGGATCTTACGTTTCTCGGAAATGGCGTAGTGCCTTTTCAGCAGAGTTTTGAAGTACTTTATGTTACCGATGATTACGGCGATGCCCAGTGGACAATGTATGGTGGTCGCATGAATGGTATCCTCGCTTCCAGGGGGAAAACCAAAACACTGGTCAGAATTGCCGAAGCAAATGTTATTGCGGAGGTAAGTGAAGTAACCGGCAATACAGCAATACTTAGCGGCGCAGCGTTGGAAAATCTGGATAAAGACCATTCCGGTTATCGTGCAGTACTGCAGCAAATGGCAGGTGCTGCTGTAAAAGTAGGATTGTCTGAAAATCTAAAGGCGAATACAACTGCCGTTACAAAGTTGACGGAAATTTATCAGGATAAGCCAGCATTTAGGTTGTATCTGGATATCGATTTTGACGGGAAATATCCGGATCACGATTATTTGATAGACCTGATTGGCAGTGAAACCTGGTGGCTCAGAGAGCCCGATGCAAAAATTCCTTTGTTCCAGGCAACAGCTGATCTCGGCGAGTTTTTAGATGATGTAAATGTGGTAGGCCGCTGGAAATATATTGCTGGCATTCGTAATGCCAACAGCCAGTTTAACCGCAACGACTTTGAAGTGAAGCTCGAAATCATTGAAGGGGAGCTACTGGGTGGCAATAATACTGATCAGCTAACAGGAACAGGTATAACAGGATTTCAGTTGGAAGACGATATCAGGCTTGCCTATAAAAATAAACGAGGTCCCGCTTTTCGTTTTAGTATTTCGATTAAACCAGCGGCGGCCTTTGAGGAGTGTTTTATTGGTGCGCTATACCTGGGCGCGGCCTTTGGGATTGAGGCCAACCTGGTAGAGAGTAGTGCCGGCAGATTGATTAAGGGAGGGGCTCCGGTACAGCTACAATACCTGACACCACCACCTGGTAGTAGAAATGAGGTGACCATTCCTGTAAAAATGGATAAGGTATTTAAAGCACAGGGAAGACTGGAAATTGCCGACCTGTTACAGATTTTCGTCGCAACGGACCCGATTGACCTCAGTAACTTTAAACAAGCTGCCTTAAAGTTAGATCCCGTTAATTACAGGGGAACGAATTTAAGTTATAGAAACAAGTCTTTAGGTGGCGATAATGGTGATCCTGTGCCTTTTGACTGGACGGTATTTTCCTCCCGTGTATTGATCAGAGCGGAAATAAACGAACAGGCATTGTCAGACAATGGTACAGATTTTTCCCTCTTTAAGGTGACCGTGCCAGCAGGTTTTTCTGGTACAGCAACTGCGGTAACCAGCGCAGATCTGCAAACACCCACCAGAGATGTTAAAGCTGCCTGGAGAAATCCGGCAACTATCTGGGGAGATGTTTATACTGATAATGTAGTATTCAAAGAACGCATGCAGCGGAGGGTAGATAATGGTGTACAGGCTTTGGAGTTAAAGGAGGTGAACGGTGTAGAATTGATTTCGGCGGAAAACCCTATTGTGATCACACCAAAATTCAAGGGCGCTGCCACACGCAGCGTGGCAGAAGTGGATGAAACGATCGTACCTTATGGATATGACGCTGTCAATGACATTTATACACCACTCGGTTATGAAGATGCCGAAGGAAACATCATCATCACGGGCTTACCGTCTGTTACGCCGGGAACGCTGGCAGCGGCAGCTATCAACTATAAAAGCATTGGTTCTTCTATCAAGTTGTACTTCTGCAAACTTTTTCATAAACCGGTGTTTGGGTTCAAACTGTATAGTTTTGACAATGGCCTGGGAGAAATGATTACGGATGATCCGGCAGCAATGAAACCATATCTTGGTCAGCGTCTGGATAAAAAAATTGTACTGCTTGTCCATGGCATATTCGGTGATACCACTGGTATGCTGGCTGCTATGCGGGAGATGCCGGAACTTCCTGCGGATACGGCTTATGTGCTCACGTATGATTATGAAAACCTGGCGGGGTCCATCGAAAAATCGGCACAGATGCTTTACGATTGTTTGTCAGAAACAGGTATACAGGATGCTGGCAACAAGGTAACCATCATTGCTCATTCTATGGGAGGACTGGTATCACGTTATATGATTGAATTACAGAAAGGAAATTGTTTTGCAGATCACCTGATACTGGTAGGAACACCCAGCCTGGGGTCTGAAATTACCGACCTGGCGCTTGGAATTGTATCCCTGATCACGCATGCCCTCAATACTATAGGACCAATAAAATATGCGCTGCCGGTATTATCTTTTTTGATGAAAAAAGCTAAGCTTGATCCTACTAATACGCTAAAGGAAATGCAACCGGATTCCCCGATACTGAAAATACTGAACGCTGCGAGTTGTCCGGGGGATGTAAAGTACAGCCTGATTGGTGGAAATACCGGATTAATCAAAAGTCAATATACCGGTAATGATTCATTTTTCAGGAGGCTGCCGGGTATGTTGCAACGGGGGCTGGTATACCCGGGATTCACACTGGCATTATATGGCAACAGGGAAAATGATATGGCGGTTACAGTGGAAAGTATGGCAGGGGCCTCTGGTCTTAACGGCAATGGCACTACGAAAATCATTGCCTGTGACCATATCTCCTATTTCCAGGATGATATATGCCGCAACTTATTGCTGGCATATATGCAACCAAAGTTGAAATCAGCAGAAGTATAATTAACGCTAAAAATATAAACTGTACATGCCAGATAGGGAAGTAAATAACCGGAGTATTGGTGTGGATATGGAGAATGATAACGCTGATTTGCCGGTAGGGAAGTATTATCTTTTCGTTATAGCAATAGATCATTACGACCCGGCTAAAGGGCTCGCGCCTTTGCAGGCTCCTGTGAGGGATGCAGCGCGTTTAACAGAACTGCTCTTAGATAAATACACGTTTGATCGCCCCGCTGAGTTCAGTAAGCTCCCTGGCTATACGAATGTGATCCAGTACGACAGTACAGCGGTCAAGTGTTTGTATAACGAAGCAGCCACACGCGACGCAATTAAAGATCATCTTCAATTGCTCGCAGAAGAGGTGACTGAAAATGACTATTTGCTGATATATTTTGCCGGACATGGTGACAACCCGACTACCGGACACGGACAAAGGATAAACCTTGGGAAACTGATGCCTTATGACGCAAATGCCAAGAGAAATGCAAGTCATCTGCTGTATACCGAGCTGGTAGATGAATTCATGGATTATGTTAATGTTCGTAGATGCCGCGATATTTTATTGATATTGGATTGTTGTTATGGTGGCGTCGTTTTAGGTGGCCTCAAAAATACGCTGCTTCGGGAAAAATTTTCGAGGTATGCACTTACTTCTGCATCCTATGAACAAGCTGCCATTGATATGCTGGAAAAATACAGCCCTTTTGCAGATACGGTTTTTAATATGCTTTCCCGTAACACTGCACCTGTTTGTTATCTAAAAGGGGAAGATATTGACACAGAGGTAAAAGAGCGTACAGAATTATGGATAAATGTAAACCTGCCGTCTGTTAACGGTACCCCTTTACAGGACGCACAATACGGTCCACTGGCAGAATGCGGGACTACTCGTTTTTTGTTCAGGCTCAAAGATCCTGATGTTCCACCGGCAGATACCCTGTCGAAAAGTCTTATAAAGGATCTCAACTTTGCTACCCAGAAAATAGAGATAGACAAGGATTTCAGTAATAGCAAACAAAGTGATCTCTTTGTAATAACTACTATGTGCGATAGTTTTAATGTACATCAGATGCAGAGTAAAGTGTTGCTGGAACATTTGAAAACGGAGGAATTATTCAGTTTTACTGATTTTTTGAAGATATCAATTGCCATAGACAAGATTGGAGCAGATCCTTGGAAGGTGCTCGCTGCCAATGAAAGGATTTTAACAGAGGGGGATATAAAAGAGCAATGTGCTATTCATCTCCGGGATAGGTTACGGAGAAATGATGTTGATGCGAAAAGGCCACTCTTCCTCTGTATTGGATGTAACTTTCCAACGGGTAACTATAGCCGGGAAATGATTAGTTTTTGTACTGATCTGCAAGCCGAACTTATCCGTGCAAAAGCCAGTGTTACGGATCCTTCCGTTAAATTTAATATCCTGTTCCTGGTAATCGGGGATACAAGGAAGGGAAGAAAAACATTTTTTAGCATCTCTGATTTTGAGCCGCTGATACGCGATAAACGCCATGTAGTGGTAACCAGTCCGGTAGAGCAATTGAATGTAGTCGCTGCAAAACGATGGCATTTAAGGGGAAAGGAAACCATTAAATCCAATAACTTCCATAAGCTCAATGTGGGAAACTATTTTCAGACGACAGAATATTGGTGTATTGAGGAATTTGTGATGAAAGTAAGTAGTGAGCTGGGTGTTAATCAGGAAGAACTAGCAAGATGCCTCTGGCATTAATAAAACCAACAACTTACTATGTTAAACACAAAAATTACCGTAAAGCCTTATCCGACGGAAGATAAGGATGAAGATTTCAAACAGGTATCAAAACGGCATATCGTGCAAGATGAGGCGACTCAAAAGCGCTATGTTGCTGCTGTTATTCCGCAACTTACTGTATGCCGGTTTGAATACGACCGGAAAAACCAGACAGGAGAATTTGTTGCAGAGTTGGAAGATGGTAAGCCTATAGTAAAAAAAGGACGCCCCATTCAGCCTTATATTGTCGATGACAACCTGAAAGAGGTGGTGAGGCTGGCCCAGATATTACAACGTCCGGTGCTCCTGAAAGGAGAACCGGGCAGCGGAAAAACACAGCTCGCAAAATCGGTGGCATTTGACTGGTATGGCGATAATTATAAGCAACACTTTTTTGAATGGCAGGTAAAGTCCACGTCCAGAGCTGTTGACGGCTTGTATCATTTTGATCATGTTGCCCGTCTGAGAAATGCACAACTGGCAAAAAATAAAAATGCTGATGAAAAAGAGGATTTGCTTCAATACAGAACCTTCGGGCCATTGGCACAGGCCTTTCTTACATCTACCGCTGAATCACCCTCTATTTTGCTTATTGATGAAATTGACAAAGCTGATATTGATTTTCCGAATGATTTATTACTGGAGCTGGATGAGAGAAGATTTACTATTCCTGAATCGGAAACCGGAGAAACAATTGAGGCCAGATATCCGCCGTTGATCTTTATTACAAGTAACGATGAAAGAGAGTTGCCAGAGGCTTTTCTGCGTCGCTGCCTGTTTATGTACATCCGCTTTCCATCCGATGACCAGGTACGGCGCATTATAGACGCTCATATTCCCGGTCTGCTCTCAGAACAAGGCCCCTTCGTTGATCTTGCTATCAGTGCTTTTCATCAGCTGCGACTGAAAATTGAAGGGAGTGCATTGGACAACAAACGGGTGTCTACCAGTGAGTTACTCGACTGGTTATTGGCCTACCATTATGAATTGAAGGAAAGTGGAGGAACCCTTGATCTGGAGCAGGAGCTGGATAAAATGAGATTCTATCAGACATTGCTGAAAACGCAGGCGGCTGTGCTACAGCATGAAAAGGATTTGGGCAAAAAATCATAATTCCATCGCAGTACAAACCGGATGTTAAAAATGAAAGAACAGGTATTTTTCTGGCACTTCTTTAAGTCATTGGAGGTATCGCTTAGTTATGAGCGATGGATCGATAAGTATCAGCTTTTTTTATTGGCCATCGCTCATGGTGTAATCAGGTATAACGATGATTACCGTTCCTTCCGGTTATTTTGTCAGATATTGTTTTTGCAGGATAGCAGGGATGAGACACGCTTTAACAAACTTCTGGACGCGGCCATAGTAAAGGAAAATGAAAGGTTATATCAACTTATTTCCAGTCTCGAGTCGCTGGCTGAAAAAAAGGAAGAGGAGAATGGAGCACCTGAAAAGCCTTTACCTGAAACTGTCCGCGAAACGAAGGAACCATCATTACAACAGGAAGAAGAAAAAGAGGACGAAATGCCTCTTCAACAGGAAGACAAACGGCAAAAGGGATCAGAGTCGGAGTATAAGCATGACTTTACTTCCCAATCCGGCACGATGTTCTATAAAGCTCCCGCTGCATTTGGAGACGATGTAGGGCCGCAAGAAAACGATATAACGGCAGATGGTGAGTTCATGCACACCGATGAGTATTTTTCTCTCAGCCGCCGGAATATGGTAAAAGGTTGGCAATTCCTCCGTAACAAAGAAAAGGGCGCGTTATCCGATGAACTGGATATTCCCGCAACTACTTATAAAATAGCCCGCGACGGCCTATTCCTGGCCCCTGTCTTTAAATACGGTGCACGCAACAGAGAAGATACACTTATTATTATGGCGGATGTAAACGGTTCTATGACTCCTTTTCATGAGCTGACCAGCCGCCTTATACAAACAGCGAGGCAAGGTGGCGGACATTCCAGGGCGCCTGTATATTACTATCAGAATACGCCTATTGGTTATGTATATCGCAAATCCAATCTGGCAGAACCAATCAAGCTGGAAGAGGCGTTACTGAAATCAAACCGTAATGCTACCACGATCATTGTCATCAGTGATGCCGGAGCCGCAAGAGGGATTACGGATGAAACCAGGGTAAAACAGCGACAGGAACAAACGGATACCTTTCTCAAAAAATTACGGGGACACTACGCCAGACTACTCTGGCTAAATCCTGTACCTGAGCACAGGTGGAAGGGCACAGCAGCAGATAATATAGAGGGGCTCGATATGGTGTCAGTTTTTGAACAGGACATGTTTAATTTCCAGGATACACTCCGGGCCATCTTTAAAAAAATAAATTTCAAGCATGTTACCATCCAGTTTCCCCAAAGATAAATTGTCGGCCACAGATGCGCTGAAAGTTGAGTGGTTTTACAATCGCTTTGTGGAGGATTACTACCGTCACTATACGTTCGGGCATTTTCTGCTGGCAGCATACGCAGCTGTACCAGGGCTACTTACTCCGGACCTGCTATATAAAATCTGGCTCAACTTCAACACCTATACCTGGAGCGGAAAAAATATTACTATTCACAGAATTGCCGTTGCGGATATTCTGCTGTCTCCCCTTTGCCGGGAGATAGGTTCGGAACTATACGAGATGCAGCCCGAAATACGTATGGCTTTACTGGAATGGATGAACACGGAAAGCCTGTCGGAAACGAATAACAAAAGAGGTTTTGCTACTATTGAGAAAATCAGCATCTTTTTACAGGAATACTATCAGCGGCCGAATCCGGCGCGGTTTGCCTGGGGAGATCAATTCCTTGAATCTCAGCTACTGGATGCCTTGTCTTTTTTACAGCCTGTCAAGGCAGCGGGATTGCTAAAAGCCCGGATACGTGAGGCGGTCAGCACTGGGAATGAAACATCTTTATTACGTGCAATAGATGATTTTACCAAAACACATCAGCGGCTAAAACGGTTACTGCCAGCATCCCGGCAGGACGTGTTAGTGCTGTATGAAAAGGAAAATCACTGGCTGGAGGCCGGCAAAGCATTGATTCAGCAAAACCCCGATCGCTTCAGGTCCTTACTGGAAGCACATGAGAACCTGGGAGACTGGCTCACAACAGATGAGGAAGGTGCCATCCCCGTAAAAGTAGAAGCTGGATTGATGAAGAGGCTGGAAGAGCTGGAGAAACCGATGCTAAGAGTATTGATGGTGGGGGTGGGTAATGATCGTGCCGTAAACGATGTGGCCCTGATGGAATCTTGTTTCAGCAACATGTTACTGCCGGAACAGTTGAGTATAGTGAAACTGACAGGGCCAGAGATCAACAAGCAAAAAATATCAGCCGCATTTGAACGCCTGGCTAATGAAGTAAAAAGTCAGGATCAGGTAGTGATTTATTTCTCCTGTGATAGCCGGAAGGCACTCACAGAAGATAGGGCAATCACCCTTATCTGTGAAGTCGATGGAAATAACCAGCCGGTAACAGATGCAAGCAGGGATTTTAACTATCGCGAAATGCGCGCAGTAACCGATGCCTTGGCCTGTAAACAGATATTGCTTATCCTTGAATCTCCCTTTTCTGGTACCGACCAGTGGATGACGATTGCAGAAAACAACGGACATGCGATTATTGCCAGTTGCGCTATCGATCAGGCACCACAATTGAGAGAACTTGAACTAATGGATGAAAAAGCATATTCTTTCTTTACCTACGAATTCGCCAGACAGCTGAATCGAAAACAAGGTGATGTAAGTTTACGACGGCTGTTTAACCGGATTATCGAGGGGTTCGGGAATATGTCGCAGGTACGGTCATTGTATGGAGGGAGTATCTGGAATATCAGGAATGAGCATAATCCGCAGCTTTTTGCATCGCCGGAAATGGTGGAAACCTCGTTTATACCCGGTGTGCAGCTCACCATTGCATTGCAGGTGGGATTACAACAAGCCGGCCTCTATAATGAACATGTGAGTGGCGTACACACCGGAAAATTAACCCGCGCAATTAACCGGTATAAAAGTGATATACTGCAGTTACCTGAATTGAATAATAGTGAAGTATTAAGGGAGTTAACAAAAAAAAACGGATTCAAGTCAGAAAAACCAATATTCCTGCTGGTTTTTTCTGATCCGGATAAAAGATTGAAGGAGATACAGTGGGAGCAGACCCGTATCGTCAACATGTTACGCCCTTTTGTAAAAAAATTGGGTATAGAATTGCTGATTTCCACCGGCCAACGTAAAGAGCTGACCAATCTCTTCATGAGTCCTGAATTCCGGGATCGCATAGAACTGTTTTATTATTCAGGGTTTGATGATTTCGGAGATATGATTTTCAAGGATGGAAAAATAACCGTCCATGAAATGATTAATATGCTGGAGTTTCAGCGGAAGCTTCAGCTGGTATTCCTGAATACCTGCCGGTCGCAGCATGCGGCTAATTGGCTTGCGCAGATCGGCAACTTAATTGCAGTTGGTGGAGAAGAACTAATAACAGACGAATACGGCGCAGAGTATGCGATCCGTTTTTTCAATTTGTTAACTACAGGTGCGCCTCTCACCGAATATATTAGTATCAATGAAGCGCTTGATCCCAGGTTAAGAGCAGTGAGGAAAGACCGGCTACAAATATTTATGCCGCCATTCAGGAAAACAACGGAAACTTTTTCCTGGAAAGGAGAAGCAGCTCTGCTGCAAACCAGTATTGCTGATATTGTAACGCAAGCACCGTCCGGAAAGATTCTTGCTGTTTGTCTGGCGATAAGAAGTCCGGAAATAGCCCCGGAACTTGAATTGCCGTTTGCAGTGGGTAATACAGAAACATTTGCAGGATGGCTCAACACATATGGAGAAACAATTAGTAAACCCGTTAAGGTTTTATTGAATCTACACGCCTCCAGAGGAGAGGCCCTCGACTCGCTTGACCTGTTTTCTACTGCACAGCCCGGAGATACCTGTGTGCTCTTTTATGCGGGTGTTACAATAAAAGATGCTGGCAGCAATGAACATTTTGCAGAACTGGTTTTTGAAGATGATACAAGAAAAGGGCTTGCACAGCTAAAAGGAGCGGACCTTTTCTGGCAAAGACTTAACAGTGTATTGTCAGATAAGAAAGTGAACCTGGTTATTATAGCAGACTCATTGTATGATGTGGGGATTGAACCGGGAATTGTTCATACGGCAGGACTGACTAAAAATGCAGGCGTTGATCTGATTATACTTGAAAAGGAGTTGTTGCCTGGCGTCGTTGGATTACCTGGAAATTATTATTTCATAGCATTGAATGAACTCCTGCAGGATGCTGCTATGAATGTCAGTTACAGCCAGCTCATCTCGAGGTTAAAGATCCAGATGGCAGCCCATAGCGACCTGATAAGAATCAGAACAGAAGGTAGCCAGCGGGGATGGGAGCATTTCGTGGTATTTACGACTAAAGGAAGGGAAGAGAATAATTATGAGGCCATATATATCCCGGAGAGAGAACGTTGGGTCATTAATGCAGGAACGCGGAAAGGTATTCGTCCCTCTCTTAATTTTATGAAAACCATCTTTGTTGTTAATGACAACGTAGAATTTTTTGTAACGGAGAGTGATGTAAGTATTTCATGGCTGAGCAGGGATTCATCAAATTTGGAAACCCTGGATAAAACAGTCCGGTATCCGGCACGTTTGTTACAGAATGCGTTGCCTAAGATTAAAGTTGCTTTCGGCCCGGAAATGGACCCGGAATTGCAGGAACAGTTGCTCAAATCTATAGCTGTGCATGATATCTATTATATCGATATTATGAACACGATCACTGATGCTAAGTTCCTGATCTGCTCATATGATGCCAGTTATTATCTGGTACGGAGCGGAGAAAATTTGAACTCACCGGTATTCGGCTACCAGCAGACGCCTTTTGAGTTCATTAAACAAATGGAATATGTTGCCCAGTGGACAGGTGTGCTGGATTTTGATAATACACAATCTGACATCGATAAAACCGCTGTTCATGTAGACTTTATAGTATGGGAAGGTGTGAGTCATGATAGTGTAGAAGATCCGAATACTGCCGGAACAGTAACAAATCCCGAGGCCCTGCATCTGAGGTACAAAAATGATATCTGTCCTAGCTTCAGGTGTGCTGTAGGTCTTTCGACCGACGCACCGCAGGAAAGCTATTATGTAAATGTATTGTACCTGGATTCAGATTTTGCTATCAGTAGTAGTTTATTAAAAGGAGGACATGTACTAAGACGTGGCGAGACGATTGAATTGTCTTATCAGGGAAAAGGCAGAATCCCGGTGAGAATATCTTCACAGACAAGAAAACAAGGTATAAAATCCATTTACGAATATTGCAAGTTTTTTATTTCGAATACCCCGATCGACCTGAAGGATCTGGAACAGGATGCCCTCAGCATTGAGGTGGCACAACATGCCAGAAGTCTGGGCATCTATGAAAGGAAGGATACGGTACGCATCCCCGATAATCGCTGGACAACTCTTACCATTCCTATCAATATTAAACTCGAAGACGAAATCTTGCCATTTAAAGAGCAGGTGGAGCAACTGTATAAACAACAACCAGTAACAACGGATGAAGATTTACAGAAAGATAGATGGGGAGGGGAGTCTTTTATGAATGGTTGGAGTTTACAGGCAACAGTTACCGCCAGCATAACACCGGGATTATTTAATGTTTACCTGAATGTTGTCCGACTGGCTGGATTAGTGCCGGAAGCCAATATCGCCTTCTTTTTACATGATTCTTTCAAAAATGAAATCCAGTATGCGAAACAAAAGAACGGTAAAGCCAGCATAAAAGTGATCGCTTACGAAGCTTTCACAGTCGGTGTTTATGTAAGTGATGGTACAATGCTCGAACTTGATTTGAACGAAGTACCCGGATTTCCAGGTAAATTTTATTACCAGGAAGTTCATGATGAATTTAGGAAATACGTCACGAAACTATACCGGGGACGTGAAATCACAGTACCCGATGACCCGCAGAAAAACAGATGGGGAAACAACAGCATCGTAAGGGGGAAGCGCTTAACCGCCATAGTAAAGGATGCTACTGTTCCGGGTTACTATAAGGTGACGTTATCCGTAACCGGAATAGAAATTTCATTGCGCGGCAACGTGGCCTTCTTTCTGCATGATTCTTTTGCCCGTGAAATTAAATTCAGAAGAACAATTAATGGCATGGCAACTATCAGCATATTGGCCTACGAAGCTTTCACTGTTGGAGCATATACGGAAGACGGAACCACACTTGAATTAGACCTGAATAGCATTAGTGGAGCACCTGTAGGTTTTTATTATCCGGAAGTTTAATAACTTTTTGAATGTGATAGTATAAGCGCAACTTCAATCGAATATTCTTTATTCAATGAGCTCTCGCAGCTCATCAGGAAAAGATATGGTGAGTGCTTTTTAAGATTGGTTATATAATAGCGTTGATCTCGGATACTTTGTAGGATACTCCAAGGCGGCTGTTCCATAATACCCTCCCTTTCAAACACCCAGCTCCAGCTGATTCCTAACCAGTTCAAAATACTGCCCGCGAACAGCTGTCAGTTCAGCATGCG
>JAJDFF020000495.1:0-18831 GCA_021527025.2 Geoglossum cookeanum | reverse complement strand
AGATCGTACCAACCCCCCGTGCCGAACGTATGGCAAGCAACGGAGCGGGGGCATTCCTGCCCCCGACGCCTGCTCTGGCGTCCCGAAACCACCTCCCCGGCCCCTTCCCCAAAACGCCGACACAGAGGCCCCGGAAACGCGAGGATTCCACCCCACACAAGCTGCCGAGCCGGGGGACTGGAAGTCCCCCCTCCGTTGCCGCCCCCACTGCGCCATTCCCATCTACGTCAAAAGCCGTACCTACCCCACAAACCCACGCACCCCGCGTCCGTCGTGCGGCTGCGCCGATCCCCCTCCTGACCCTTGGCCCTCTGGAGACACTCCAGTTTCCTCAATCCCTGCCTTTCCCTGCGCCCTCTGCGAAATCTGCGGTTCCGCCCGAACCCACCCCAACGCCGGCTGTTTCACTTCGCACTTTTCACTTCCCACTTCGCACCCCGCCCGAACCCAAGTACCACACTCCCCGTATCCCACCCCAGCACCTCCCCATACCCCTCAATCACCGCGTCCGGCCCCAGCGCCTCCAGCACGCTGCGCGGAAAGCTCCCGGTGATCGCGATCACCTTACAGCCCGCCGCCAGTCCTGACTTCACCCCGTTCACCGAATCCTCAATCACCACGCACTCCGCCGGGTCCAGCCCCAGCTTCGCCGCCGTCAGCAGATACGGCTCCGGGTCCGGCTTGCCGCGCGTGATGTCCGCGCCGGTCACCACCACCTCGAACCACGGCTGCAGCCCGTGCGTCTCAAAGGTCCGCTCCTGCTCGCTGCGCGCCGCGGAGGTGGTCAGCGCCACCCGCTGCCCGCGCGCCTGCGCCTGCTTCAGCAGATCCAGCACCCCCGGCAGCAGCTCCACCTGGTGGAACATCTCCGCATACAGCGCCAGTCGCCGCTCGATGATCTCCGCCGCCCGCCCGCGGTGCGCCGGATACAGCTCCTCCAGCCGCACCGCCATCGCCGGCTCCGGCACCCCCTTCAGCGAGTCCAGCCCCTCCTTTCCCAGCGGCTCGCCCCCGCTCAGCTCCGCGGAAAGCAGCACCAGCGATTTCTCATGCATCGGCTCCGAGTCGATCACCACCCCGTCCATGTCGAACAGGATCGCCTTCGCCCCCGCCAGCAATTCACCCGCCGTCACCGTCACCGTTGCTGTCGTCGTCTCATTCATGCCCCCACCCTGCCCCGGTTCGCCTGATACCGCCAATCGCAACTTTTCATCATGGTGATAACGTCACGGAATCTCCACCAACCCCACCCCTCTCATCGGGCCGCCTTCCCGGCAGCCCGCTGATCCAGCAGTTCATTCGCCTTGCCGCGGAGCTTTTCCGTCGGCAGGCCCGCGACCCACTCCCGGTCCGCCGGGTCCAGATCGGGCTGCTTTTCCAGCCATCCCTCCAGCGCCTTCCGCTGCTGCAGGCCGGAGTCCGATAGCTTCAGCAGCTCATTGAACTCCGCAAAGGGTGCCGCCGGAGCCTCGGCTGATAGAGCGCCCGTCACCATCTGCTGCCGGAGAGCATCCGGCTGGCTGGCCATGGCCTCGCGGATCTGCCGGCGTTCCTCCACCGACGCCACCTCATAGGTCCAGTTGGCCAGGCACTGCGCCCGAGTCAGCGCGGAGGGCCCGGCCTCGGAAATCGCTGCCATCAGATTCCGCGCCGTCGGCAGCGACATGACCTGCGCCTGGAGAAAATAGGCGCGGTCATAGTTCGCGCCAGAGCTGCCATCCGGGATGCTGCGGAACAGCTCCCCCGCCAGCTCCGGATGAGACTTCATCAGCGCGTAGCAGTACTGTTCCCGGATCGAGGTTCCGCCGAAGCGGTTCAGCACCGCCATGAATGCCACCGGCCGCTTCTCGGCCGCGTCCTTCATCAGCACCTCGTTTGCCGCAAACCATCCGGAGCCGTCCGCCTTTTGCAGCACGCCCCAGATTTCGTCGTCCGGCCGCTCTCCCATCCGCGCGCCGATGTACGCCGCCCACGCCACCTTCCGCCACTCGACGGCGGAAATGTCATTCAGAATCCCAGTGATCGCGGGCTCGTTCCAGGCCAGCTTCGCCGCCGCCTCCCGGATCACCTCGTCCAGCCCATCCAGATGGGGCAGTTGCTTCAGCGCCGAGAAAAACATCCGCGGATCGCGCCGCGCCGCCTCCGCCAGCAGCCGCCTGGCCCCCTCCAGATCGCCTACCCGCAGGGCGGCCCGCACCGCCGCCACCAGGGCCTCCCGGCTTTCAGCAGGCGATGCCACCGTCGGCCGAGCTCCCGCCCCGGCGGACCTCGTCACCGGCGCGCGCTCTACTTCCGGCGGCCGCTTGCAAAGCGCCACCACCGCGAACCCCGCGGTGAAAATCACAACACTGGTGAAGGGAAACTTCATGGCAGGGCCTCCAGCGCGGCCGCCTCCAGTTTCTCCCTCTCCGGCCCGGCCGGCATCTCGCGGATGTAGCCCAGCGCCTTCTCCGGATCGATCGAAAATAGCTCCGTGATCGCCTCGTTCCGGACGCTGGTCCGCAGCTTCTCATCCGGGATCCGGGAGAACCACTGCATCGCCGTATCGTAGTCCTTCAACTGGTTGCACTCCGCGCACCCGGCCTCATAGAGCAGGCTCTGCTTTTCCGACGGTGAAAGCTTCAGCTCATCCAGACGTCCGATCGCGGCGTGCACGGTGTCCACGGAAAAAGGATACAGCCACTCCACATAGGAGCCCATCGCCTTGCCGCGCGTTTCCTCCGGCAGTTGCAGCAGAGTCTCCAGCGGCACCGGCTTCCCGGCCATCGCCGGCTCCTTGCAATAGTTCGCCAGCTCGGCTGGCTTGAGGATCGCGAGCTGCTCCGCCCCCGGCAGCGCGGCCGCGGGGTCCCCCGGATGAAACAGCTCTCCGTACGCCGCGAAGCTCCGCGTCTTCTCCTGCAGCTCCGCGGGCAGGGACGCTTCCATCGTCTTCAGCGCGGCGGGATCCTTCGCTTTCAGGAGGAACCAGGCCGTGCGGACCCAGTCCGGATCCTGCCCTTTCCAGCGGCCGCCCTGCCACTCTTCCAGGATCCGCCGCGAGGAGTCCGGATGATAAAGGGAGAAGCGGCACAAGCGATCGATCTCCTGCTCGCTGAAACCCATCGCGGGATCGAACAGCACCTCGGCGGCCAGGGCCGAGTTCCCGGCCCCTTCCAGAATTTCCAGCCGGGGATAGCGCTCGCCCGCGACCTTCGTCTCCGCCGCCAGCCGCGCAGCGGGCGAGCGGCGCACCAGCTCCCACACCGCATCCGGCTGCGACTCCGCCATCTGGAGAAAGACCGCCCGGATCAGCCCCGTCCGCCGCTCCTCCGGCACGCCGGTGAGAAAGGACTCCAGCCACGCCGGGTCAGCCACCAGGATCGGCACCAGCCACTCCGCCACGGCCTTGTCGGACTCCCCGGCTTTCAGCGCCGCCAGCGCCTGCTGCCGCGCCTCCGTGGTCCGGCCTGCCAGGGCCGCCAGCTTGATCAGCGCCGGATCGCTGCCGGGCAGAGGCGTCTCCTCCACCGCCGCCGGACGCCGCGCGTGATCCCCCGCCGCCACCGGACCGGACATGGACGACCCGCCCGGAAAGATCGCCGCCGCGACGAGCGCCCCCGCAACGCCGGGCGCCACCCCTTTCAGAATCACGGCCCGCCAAAGCTCTGACATTGGCCTATCAAAGGTCACGTGAGATGACACGAGTCAAGGAAGGAGCCCCCGCCGTGGCATAACCTCTTTGCCCGCCCGCCGCTTTTCTGCCGCGATTTTCCGCCCCGGCGGCATTTTCCTGGTACGCTTCCTTCCCGGCAGCCGAATCTTCTCTGATCCGTCCTTCTTTCATGGAAACCGCCGACCACGATCTGCTCCTGCGCTTTGCCCGCGATCACGATGAGGCCGCCTTCCAGCAGCTCGTGCAGCGCCACCTGGGACTGGTCCACGGCACCGCCCGTCGCCTCACCGCGAGCGATGCCCTGGCCCAGGAAGTGGCGCAGGAAACCTTCATCCGCCTCGCCCGCCGCGCGACCGTGATCCCCCGCCAGCTGAGCCTCTCCGCCTGGCTCCATCGCACCTGCCGGTCCCTGGCGATCGATCTGGTCCGCGCCGAAACCACCCGCCGGATCTACGAGATGAAAGCCGCCGCCGACCCCGCCGCCAATGAACCCTCCGCAGCCCCGCAGGCTTTCCCGGATCCAGCCTGGAGCAGCCTGGCCCCCGTGATCGACGCGCTGGTCGCGCAGCTTTCCGGCCCGGACCGCGAAGCCGTCCTGCTCCGCTACTATCAGAATCTCTCCTACGTCCAGATCGGCGCCCGCACCGGCCTCAGCGAACAGGCCGCCCGCCAGAGATCCCTGCGCGCCCTGGAAAAGCTCCATCTCCTGCTGGGCCGCCGCGGCGTGACGACCACCGCTGCGGCGCTTGCCACCCTGCTGCCCGCCCATGCCATCAGCCCGCCGGCCACCGCTCTGACGGCGGCGGTCCTCCAGGCAGTCCACGGCATTTCACCTGCCCTACCCGCCGGAGTCTTCTCCCGGCTCATCACCATGACGACGACCCACAAAGCGGCCCTGGCTGCCGCCGCTCTGATTCTGCTGGCCACCACCGCTTACACCCGGCTCTGGGTCCATGCCGATACGGGCAAGGCAGCGTCGCTCATCCCAGCCGACCTCCCCCGCCAGGAGGCAGGATCCGCCACTCGTCCCGCAGCCGCAACCCGCACCATGCCCCCCACCATCGCCGGTCGGCTGGAAAGACTGCGCGAAATCCTGGCTCTACCGGATGCCCTGCAGCGCCGCCGCGAAATGCTCGCTTTCACCGGCGCCTTGCCTCCCGCCCAGTTCGAGCAAATCTGCGATGCCTTCCTGTCCCTGCATCGCCAGGGCCGGGAGAGGGAGCAGACCCTGCTTTACGCCGCCTGGACCCGCGCCGATCCCCAGGCCGCCTTGGCCTACGGGGCCGCTCACGGCGCCGTCGCCACCATGGCGGAGCACTGGGCCACCTTCGATCCCGAGGCCGCACTGGCCTGGGTCACCGCCCATCCGGAGCGCGACAGCGCGACTTCCTATGCAGATAATGTCCGGCTGCCCTATGCGCTGACCGGCATCTTCCGCACCGACCCGGCACGCGCCCTGCAACTGGTCACCCGCTTGTCTGTGGAGCCAATCCCTGTCGGCGATCCCCAGCCGCCGGCACCCGGGGAAAACCGCAGCCGTCTGCTGAGACAGATGTACGACGCCCTGGGTCGTGATACTGACCCGCTGCCGCTGCTGCTCGACGCCGCCGGTGACAGCCCGCTGCGCAGCGAAATCGTCTCCATCGGCGCCGGCCGCTTGTCCAAGCTCGACCCTGCCGCCGCCGCACAACTCCTGGTCGAAAATCCCGCCGCCGCAACTGCCAATCTCGACTGCCAGAACACTGCGATCGATGTCTTCGGCCGCTGGGTCAGCCTGGATCGCGATGCCGCCACCGATGCGCTGGCCACCGGAGACACCGCCCTCCGCATCGCTGCCCTACCTGCCACCACTCTCGGACTCGCCGAGGGTCCCGGCATTTCCTTCGCCTTCGACCTCCTGGCCCGCTGCCCGGAGCCCGACTACCTGCCGTGGCTGGATGAGATGACCGGCATCGTCATCCGCGACAGCCGCGATCTCCCCGCCACCCTGACCGCCCTGACCCAGGTGCCGGGGGAAGCCCTGCGGCACCGTGCCACCGTGGCTGGCCTGACCGCCTGGCTGGGCCGCGACGAGCCGGCTGCCCGCGACTGGATCGCCGCCCACCCGCTCCCCCCGGCCGTGCTCACCGCGCTGCCTGGTCCCCAGGACAGCCACTGAGTCATCACCCTTATTTCTTCCTGCCTCATGAGCCCGGATACCCGCATCTCCGCCGCCATCCTCTGCACTGCCCTGGGCCTTTCGGCCGCCATCCTGGTCGCGCACTCCCGCCGCAGCGGGGAAAGGGCCCGCGCGCCCCTTCCGGCGAAGGTCTCATCCTCCGCGTCTCCCCACCCCGCCTCCCAGCCGCCGCCCCTCCGGCGGCTGGAGACCCTGCTCCAGGAAACCGACCCGCTCACCCTCAGCAGCAAGGTCCTGGCGCTGGCCGGGTCACTCCAGTCCGCGGATTTTCCGGCCCTGCTCGACCGCTGCCGCGAACAGCATCTCACGGCCGCCGCAGAACCCATGCAGGTGCTGCTCACGGCCTGGGCTCAGGTCGACCCATCTGCCGCAGCGGCCTATGCGGACAGCGATCCCCTCGCCGCGAAAACCGTCATGGCGGCCTGGAGCCACACCGCTCCCGGCGCTCCAGACGCCGCACTCGCCTGGATCCGCGCCCACGTTCCGGAGGACCGCTCCGGCCCGTTGCTCGCGGCCGTGCTCCCCGCCCTGGCGGAGGAAGATCCCGCCCGGGCGGCCACACTCGTCCCGGCTCTGAACCCTGTCGCGCGCAGCCTGGTCCTCACGGAACTTGCCGCGGAGATCGCCCCGCGTGGCGCCTCCGCCACCGAGTCCTGGCTCAGCACTCTGACCGACCCGGCCTGCCACGGAGAAGCCGTCACCGCACTGATCAACGCCGCTCCCCCGGACCAGGCCATCGTCTGGATGACCCGCTTTGCCGCCGAGCTCGAGAGGCGACAGCAACAGCCCACGCCGCAGGACGGCTCCATGCCCGCCCTCCGTGTGGGCACCCTCTTCGCCGCATGGGAGCGACAGGACTCACGGGCCGCCTGGGCCGCTTTCGAAAAACTCCCGCCCGGCACGACCCTGCATCGCGCCGCGCTCGACTGGATCGCCACCAGCCGCGATGCCCTGGCCGATCCCGCCGCCGCACTCGCGACGCTCCAGCGCTTCCCGGAGGAACTCGATGACGACCTGCTCGGCACCCTCACCCGCCACACCGCCAGAACCAGCCCCGCCTTCGCCGCCAGGCTCACCCTCCTTTTCAGCGACTCCTCCTCCAGCATTCTCACGGTCCTCTCCACCTGGCAGCAAACCGACCTGCCTGCCGCCAGGGCATGGCTCGCCGCCCACCCCGTGTCCGAGTCGCTCCACCGCTATCTGCCGCCCGCGCTGAAAGAACCCTAGCCAATTTCACCCCCGGCAGCCACGGGGCCGGGAACTCGGGCCGAATGAAACGAAAGGTAAGTCATGAAACCATTCACGGCTTGTCCTCACTCTGATTTCCGGATCTCTTCATCATCTTCAACCCATGTCACGCCGTCTGAAATTTTCGCTGATCGGGGGAGCAATCCTGGCGTGTGCCCTAGTCAGTTTTTTCGGCCTTCGCATCTCTCATCGCGAAGGTTCTGACGGCACGCCTTCCGATGGCTCCGACCGAGCTCATCCCAAGGGAACAAGTCGGCGCGAGCCGGAGTCCGGAGAAGCTCCCGCGAAAAGGACCGGCCCGAAGGACACCCGCCTGGCCCGATTGTTCGAGGGCGATAAAACCGGGTTCTCTCTCAAGACATTCAACCAATACCTCGCTGAGAAAAACTCCAAAGGTTCGGCCGTCCTCGCTTGCTACCTTCTATCCGACAATGATCCCGAGCTTCTGAAGATGCTCACGGAGAATCAGCAGGATGGGCTGGTGAAGTCATTGGGACCCTTTCTCGATCAAAACTTGTTCACCGCCCCTTCAGGAGCCGCTGCCACGGATCTGGCCCGGCTTGATCCGGGCAATTCCCTGCTGCCCCTGTTTGAGATGGGCTCCGCGGTGACAGCCGGGGATATGGCAAAGGTTCGCGGACATCTGGAGGCGATGGGCTCGGGCAGCCACGGACTGGAGGCCTTGAAGTCTCTCCATGCAGAAATGCGGGATGCTCTCGCCGCTATCGGAATCAGCGGAACAAAAGCGGAGATTCTGATCGACCAGAAGTCCGTCAAGCCGCAGCGCCTGTCCCTGAGTTCAAGTGAAAGTGTGAGCCAGGCTTGGAAACTCGCGGATAGCACGCTCGCCCGCGCAGACCGCATCGATGTCGCGCGCCAGTGCATTCAGGCCCTGTCGAACAACGATCCATCCCTGGTCACTCCTACCAGCCTGCTCACAGAGTCGAACATCCTGAAGGCCCTTCCTCAGGACGCACTCATCAATGGCAAGCCGGTCGCCGATCGGATCGCGGAGATCGGAGATTCGAAGGAGCAGTGGGAAAAGCGGGCTTCCCGGGTGAACGATGCATTCCTGAACGCCAGCCCCGGGGAGATTGACCGCTTCTATCAATACATGGCCACGGGCGACTCCGTGGGTGCGGAGGAATCCCTGCTCAAGGGACCGGAATGAGCCGTTACCTGAAACTCATCATCTCGCTCTATCTCGCGGGTTCGTGCCTTTCCTGCCGCCGCAGCCCTTCTGCCGCTCCCGGCTCGCGGAATGAGGAACCACCAAAAGCCGCCGGGGAAAGGACACGCTCCCCCGCCGCACCGGATTCATTGGCGAGCCGGACCTCCCTGTCGAAGCGGCTGGATTCCGTCGCGCCGGGGAAGAAGCTGGAGCAGCTTTACGGAGAGGTGTTCGCGGATCTGAGCAACGCCGATTCCAGGGATCTGCGCTCTCTGGCGGAAGCGCTTGTCTCCGACGCGATCGATGGCTCGTCGCGGGGCAAGCTGCCGCCGGAATTCGGACAGAAGATCGTCGTGGAGCTTTCCAGGAGAGATCCCTTCCTCGCATGGGAGCTCTGGCAAAAGAACTTCGCCGCCCGCCCCTTCCCACCCGGGACCCGGGACGGCTTTGAAATTGTCGCCTCAATGGCGGCGGCCGATCCAAGGCAGACGATCAACCTGGTTCGGGCGGCCTCGGCGGAACCCGGACTTTTGACGACGGCTTTCCAAACCTATCTTTCGTCCGATCAAAACGACGCGGGGGAATGGTTCGAAGCCAATCGGAGTTCGCTGTCCGGGACCGAACAGGAGGCCCTTCATCTTGCCGAATTCAGCGCGCTCGCCTCCAGCGGCCAGGTTCAGAAGGCCATGCAGGCTCTCGAGCAGGTTTCCGACCCGGCTCTGATGCTCCTCCGCAAGGACGAGATCGATGCCGCCCGGAAGGCCCGGGCCCTGGAGCTCGCGGAAAGCAGGCCAAACGAAGCCATGGATTACGCGGTCAAGACGGCGTCCGGTGGCGGGAATCCGGAAATGATTCAGGCGGTCGCGAGCGAGTGGCTCTCTAAAGATCCGGACGCAGCCTTTGACTGGTTTCAAAAGGCCACCGGACTGAGCTCCGATCAGGCCGATCAAATCTCACGCAGCTTTGTCGAAGCGTGTTTACTTCAGTCGGATACGGCGACAGCCAGGATGTGGGCCGATTCCATCAGGAATGCGAGAGTGCGCGAGGATCTGAATGACGCGATCGGCGCAAAATCTCAAACTCCGAAGCGCTGACCCCTCGCAATTCCGGAGCCCTCCCCCAAACCGGATCATTCCGATATTCCACCCCCGCCAGCGTCCGGGAAAATCGCAACACCGCCCGGTCCCCCTCATTGCTTTTTCCCGGCGGATTGTCTAACTCTCCGTCATGCCATTCAGGGCGCGTCCCTTCCTTCTCGCCCTCACCCACACCGCCACGCTCCTGGCCGGCGGCCTGCTCTACCTGCACCTCCGCCCGGCATCCCGGGACGGTCCGGGCCCCACCGCCACCGGACCGGCCGCCGCTGTGCCCGCGCGCACTCCGGAGGAACTGCTGAAAGCCCTGACCCCCGCACTTTCCTTCAAGGAAGCCAACGCCGCGCGCTGGGAGAAATCCCTCGCCGACACCCGGCTGGCGATCCGCGACCTGAAGATCCCCGCCGATTTCCAGGCCGCTCTGGATGCCGAGGTCGCCGCCTGGCTGCCCCGCTCCGGCGAGGAGGACCGCCGCAACTCCCCGCGCATCTCCGCGCTCCTCTACCAGTGGATGCTCACGGATCCGGAGGCCTGTGGAAAATGGCTCCGCGCCAGTGAAGACAATGACGAGGCGGCGCAGGCAAATATGGGGCCCGCCACCCTGGAACTCCTGAAGCAACCCGGCGGCATCGACTCCCTGCTGAAAGCCTGCCCGGACGGACAGGGCATCCCACTCGGCTCCTGGCTCGGCCAGGACCCCGACCCCGCCCTGATCAGCCAGTTCAAGTCACGGATGAAACCCGAGGGCTGGAAATCGCTCTGCGACTCCCTCGGCTTCTCCTGGCCCGCCAGCCGCCGCCAGGAAATGATCGACTTCGCAGTCAGCAACCATCAGGTGGGCATGCTCATCAATGCCGCGCGCAGTGGCGATGCCGCCTGGCTGCCCCGGCTCTACGAAGATCCCTCCACCCCGGAGGAGATCCGCGCGAGCTTCAGAATGGATGGCCAATACGGCCTTGCCTTTTGCGGGGACGCCACCATCCCGCTGGAGCAGCGGCTGAGTATTCTCGGCGCTTCCCCCTTCGGCTACGACCGCATCGCCGGTCAGGCGATCGGCCGCACCCTGTCGGCAGAGGGCCCGGACTGGCCCGCTCTGGTCCGCAATGGACAGGCCACCTCTCAGCAGGCCCTGGAAGCCATTTCCCAGGCCATCCCGGATCTGGCCGCCGCCGCTCCGGAGGCCCTGCGCGCCAAGCTCTTCCAGATTCTGACTGCGCGGGGGACTCCCCAGGCCATCGACCTGCTGGCGGACCTGCCTGCGGATCAGCGCAATGACATCATCCTGACCGCTATTGGGGACCCGCGCCCCTATTACCGCATGCCGCTCGACGCCTTCACCCAGGTCATGGCCCAGCTCCCGGCCGACGCCCCGGACCTTTTCGACCGCCGCCGCAGTGCCTGGGAAAATGAATTCGGCTTCGGGTACTTCAACGTCTCTCTGAACACCTCCCCGGAAAATGCCGTCGCCTGGGTGGAAGCCCTGCCGCCCGGTCCGGACCGGCAGATCGCCCTCGCCCTGGGGGCGAAGCATCTTCAGGCGGACGCCCCGGAACTCGCCGCCCGACTGCGCCGCCAGGTGACCGATCCGCGACTGATCAACGAACCCGGCGACGGGGAGTGAAACGCAGCATGAAACGGCTCTCCTCCTCCCGCCTGCTGCTGACCCACGCCGCCACCCTGCTGGCTGGCCTGCTGCTCGCCGCCACCGCCCCCGGGCTCCTGACCGCCATCGGCCTGGGTGGCTCTGCAACCTCCCAAGCCCCCGCCAGCATCGGAGAAAACCGGGACAGCCGCGACAGCCGCTCCGGGAAAACCGCCACCCGTGACCGCGCCGCCTCCCGCCCCGCCACTGGCAATGCCAGCTTCCGCCAGGCCTGGGATCTCGCGATGACCCGGCCCATGAAGCAGGTCGACCGCTACGCTCTCCGGGCCAGATTGCTGGCCGAGTGGGCCGACGTCGATCTCCCCGCCGCGATCCGTTTCGCCACCACCCAGGACCGCGCCCCCTCCCAGCTCAGCCAGGTCTTTTCCCGCCATCCGCTGGAGTCCTGGAAATTCCTCACCGCCGAAATGCCCGGCCTCCAGGGCGATGAGCTCCGCGCCCAGTGGCTCGACTGCACCCTCACCAGCGACAGAGCCCTGGCCCTGTCCCTGCTCGGCGAGATCCCCGCCTGGCTGCGGAAGACAGCCATCACCAGCCTCTACGCCCAGAGCGCCGACCCCGCCTACCGCCGCCAGGTGCTGGACCGCATCGCCGCAGTCACCCCGGACCCCCAGCAGCTCGCCACCCTCCAGCAGCAGCTTTACACGGAGATGGGTTCCCCGGACACCCTGGAAGTACTACGCACCCAGTGGCAGGATCTTCCCGCCGGCTCTCAGGAGCGCACCGCCGCCCTCGCCGCCTGGACCCATGAAGTGAAATCGATGGCCCCGGACGCCCTCGCCGCCGAGCTGACCGCCCTGCCTGCCGCCAGCCAGCCCCTCGCGCTTGAGGCCGTCCTGAAGCAATACCCCGCCGGGTCGCCCGCCTTCCTCCCCCTCATGGACCGGGCCCTCTCCGCCGGCCAGTGGAGCCTGCTCGCCGAAATGGCGCAGCGGCCCCTTTCCAGCCAGGGAAAGTCGCAGGAGCTGGCCGACTGGGCCGCCAGGCTTCCGGACCGCCCGGAAACCCAGGCGCTTTATCTCAACATGACCCGGGAATGGCTCACCAGCCAGCCCGCCCAGGCCGCCGCCTGGCTCGACCAGTTCCCCCGCAATGACTGGCACTGGCAGTTCGGCACCGCAGCCCTCTACAGCGCGCAGCTCGACCAGGGCGAACGCGTGGAGATGCCCGCCCTGACCGACCCGCGCGCCCAGGCCATCGCCGACAAAGCCCAGGCCTCCCGGCAGGCCGCTGAAAAGCAGTAGCACCCCGGCGCAGAAAGCCCCCGGCCAAAGGCCGCAAATTATCCGAAAGACCAGGTGCAGAGTCACACTCCCGTCCCGCCCGACGCCTGTCGATAGTGGCTGATGCGTCCTCGCTTCAGCTCGGACACTCACGACCGCAGGTCGCACTTTCCTCCTAGCACCTCGCCCCAAACCTCCAAAGCAACCGCCACATCCTCGCTTCAGCTCGGACATTCACAGCCGCAGGCTGCACTTTTTCCTAACGCCTCGCCCAGCTTTCCAGCCAAAAGCCGCAAATCATCCGAAAGACCTCGTGGAGCATCCCACTCCCATCCCGAGCGAAATCCAACACAACCCACCAACCTACTAGATGAATCGTATCTCCAATGACTCAGAGAAATCACGCAATTCAGCCCCGGTCTCACCGGAGCGTGGGAGGACGCAGAGATTCTGCAATCCCTTCCAAATACTCTTTGTAATGATCCAGCTGACCCTCTGAGAGAATGGGAGCCAGCATCTCCACGCGCGCCGCGATTCTTTCCCCTGTTGCCACGGGCCGGTACGGGGTCGGCTGTCCGGGAGGCGTCGCGTCTCCTGCCAGAGGTGGCGGCAATTCAGACATGCCAAGGTCATCCACAGGGGTGGGACTGCCGTTCGGATAATAATTGTAGATCTGCCTGGTGGCGTCCCCCGGCGATTCCCTCTCCGCTAAATGGGCGGAAAGCATCTTTGAAATCGAATCCCTCTGATCCGGGCTCAGATCGGGCACCACCGTCACGATCCTTGAGAGCTCCCCAAGAGTCTTGGAATCCACCCGGTTTACCTGCTCTCCGCTTGCCATCTGCCTGTAACTTTCCATCTGGGAAGCGTCGAGAATCGGGCTCAATATCTCCCGCTCGATATCACGTCTCGTACTGCCCATCAGTTCCACCAGATCACCCGGATTCAAGCCACTCGAGGTCCTTGAATCCAGACCCTCCAGTTCCGCAAGGATCGCGGTTCGGAATCGCATCTGCTGGTCGGAACTCAGCGCCAGCTTCCCGCTTAATCTGGTCAGCCTTTCATCCACCCTCTTCTCCCGGGCTGTGGCCAGATTCCTATGAAAGGCCTCGATCGCACGCTCCTCCTGCAACTTGAGGGTGCGGGCGCGCAATGCCTCGGAATCAGGCTCCCGTTCAGAGATCCGGGTCGCGGGGGGTGAAATCCCGGAGGCCGCTTCCTGGCTGGCAGGCGGAGTGGGGAGCCTCTCGCCACGCGTTGTCGCATTCGCAGACCCGCTGGCCATCGGTCGCGCAAACCATCCGATCAGGATGCCGATGAAGCAGGAAACGAGGAGTGGAACGAGCTTCATACAATGGCACGAAATAAAATGAGCCGATCGCCTGAGTGAAGGGATCTTCAATCCACACGCCGATCTTCAACCGCCTGAGGGTGCCGTCGAATCGGCGCGGCATCAAGGATGCAATCGAGTGGCAGCAGCAACGACCTCACGCAAGAGGTCATCGTGATTCACAGTTGCCGGTGAGCCCGAGCACAAGCGCCGGATGCCGGCCTGGTTCCACGATGGGACCAAGGCTCCGGCCTCTAACACACCGCACATGCCGATCCCGCCGGACGGCCGCGAACCACGATCACCAGAACGGGAGAACCAGCCGGTCATGGCAGCGGCGCATCACGCCTCAGCCCCCGCTTCGCTCTGGACGACGTTCACCCTCCACGCCACACTTCAGACATTCGCCCGGAAATGAATCTGTATCTATCATCCTTTCGGATCGGCGACTCCGGCGCTGAGCTCGCTGGCCTTTGTGGATCCGGAAAAGCATTTGTCGTGACCAACGCTCTCGACTTTTCACGCCATGCGGAACACCGCCAACATGTGATCTCACGCGAGATCGAGGATCTCGGGCGATTGGGCATCACCGCCGAATCGCTGGATCTCCGGCACTTTTTCGGCAGGTCGCATCTTCTGCTCAAGCATCTCGAAAACGCCGCAATGCTCTGGGTGGCGGGCGGCAACACGTTCGTCTTGAGGCGTGCCATGTTGTTGTCCGGTCTTGATGAGTTCATCCGCTCCAAGGTGGAAGATCCGGGTTTTCTCTATGCGGGCTACAGCGCGGGAGTCTGTGTCCTTTCCCCCTCGCTGGAAGGCATCCATCTGGCGGACCATCCACAGGCGGAACCCGAAGGCTATTCGGGTGAAGTCCTGTGGAGCGGGTTGGGATTGATCGACTACTACTTCGTCCCTCATTTCCGATGCGATCATCCCGAATCACCCGCTATGGAAGACGTCGTGGCTTTCTATGACCGGAAAGCTTTGCCCTATCGCACTGCCGCAGACGGACAGGTCATCATCGATAGAACTTTCAGCAGCGGACAAGGCGGCTGAGACAACTCCGCGCCTCACCCCGGACGTTAGGCAAAGATGAAGATCGCCGAGCTGACGATCGACCCTCAAAAGATCTCCGCCAGCTCCCCATACTTCCCCTCGCGGCTCTTCCGCTCGAGCTGCACTTTCCACCCCGCCTCCTTCCGGCCACTGACCGTGATCTGCCACAGCGTCCCCCCGGAACTGACCGTCCGGATCCGTGCCTGGTCGCCCTTTCTCCTGTAGCCATTGCCGCCCGGAACCGGCGAATTTATGGGGCCAAAGAGGATGTCGGCCAGGTCCAGCATCATCCCCTCGTTCAGCTCGAAGTTGCTCCCGGAGTTCAGCACCTCCTCCGCCACCGCGGCCTCCGCCGGGTAGGCCACCGTCCGCGGACGCCTGCCCTTTTCCGTCAGCACAAAGACGAATCCCTCCTGCAGCCTCTCGAAGTGAGGAAGATTCTCCGGCCCCTTGATCCGGCGGTCCAGCTTCACCGGCGAACGCAGCCAATGCGGACTCCGCATCGGTGGCCCCGGCGGGCTCGGTGCGCAGGAAGCCAGGCAAAGAACCGCCGCCATCAACGGCAGCAGCCAGGAGCAGTTCGCAGTCATGGTAAAAACAGAAGACCCTCTCCGGCCTCACGCCGCCGGGCTGAGCCCATCCAACTCCACCATCCCTCTCCCGAAAAGCTATTTTTCCAGCATTTAAAAATCACCCCCTCTCTGCCTTTCATCCGCAAATCCGAAAATCGGTGCAATCCGTGACTCCAAAGCCCGAACCCGCCCAAAGATCCCCATCTCTCCCCGCCATCCCATCCGCGTCCATTCCCAACCAAACCGTCACCTTCTCCTCCACAACTCCCCGCGCAAAAATCTCGCGCTCTCTTCATCTCCCCTTCATGAATCTGCCGTTCTCTCCTCCGCCTCCTCCATGTCCCTTCGCGCCCTTTTCTCCGCTGTCCTCGGCAGCGCCCTGACCGTCAGCGTCACCGCCGCGCCCCAAATCAGCCGCATGGCCGTGCTGGGCGGAAATTTCACCGTCCCGCTGGATCCCTCGCCACAGAACTTCGACCAGCGCAATCCCTTCTGGGCCGAGTTCGGCATCCGCACCCACCAGAAGATCACCCTCTCCTCGGCCGGCGTCCGCCCCTTCTACTACCTCACCAGTGCCCTGCCGCCCCTCTACGAGACCACCAATATCGGCGCCGTCATCAACTCCGATTCCCAAGCCTGCCTGATCATCCCGGAGCGGCACTACGCGGCGGAGAGCACCAGCGCCGCCACCCGGGCCATGCTCCTCCAGCTCTGCCGGGCCCTCCAGGACCACGGCATCACCCCCATCCTGGCCGATCCGCTCCCCGCCACCCCCGGCCAGAATGAAGCGCAGGCCACCTGGAGTCTCGCCACCCGCCAGATCGTCGCGGAAATCGCCGCCGCCGACTCCTCCATCGTCACCGTCCCATGGTACGCCACCCTGGATCCGGACGGCGATGGCTACGCCGACCCGTCCTGCTTCAATGACTTCGGCCGCCCGAACCGCGAGGGCCTCTCCCGGCTCGCCCAGGCCGCCGCCAGCAAGCTCGACTACTACGCCTACCCGCGCAGCATCTACTCCGGCCTGGACTCCCTCTCGCCCAATCCGCTGATGCAGCCGCGCAGCTCCGGAGTTCCCGGCGTGCCCGGCTCCCTCCCGGTCGCCTGGAACTACGAGGTCGCCAGTAGTCCGCAACTCCCCATCCCCGGCGTCGTCAGCAGCATCGTCCGCCGGGCCCCGGCCGCCCCCGGCTTCTGGTGGCAGCTCGCCGTCTCCGGAGGCGAGGACCGCGAAATCACACTGCGCTGCGATGACCTGCACCTCCCGGCCGGCGTCCCGGTCGAGCTTCTGGCCGACTACGAGACCGGCCCGGACATCACGCCGGATTTCACCATCACCCCCTCCGTCACCGATTTCATCTCCATCCCGGTCACCCCTCCCGTCCCGGAAAACACCATGGTCCCCGTCACCTCCGGCACGCTGCGCAGCATGCCCTTCACCACCGCGGTGTCCATGACCGGCGTGCCGAATGCGACCCTCACCTTCCGCGTCCACGGCGCCGGCACCTTCCGCCTCGGCAATGTCAATCTCCACCGCCTGGACCAGACCGTCCCCGGCCCCTACCGCGATGACCTGGACGCCGCCCTCCACGGAGTCCACACCGGCGATCCCTACCGCGACCGGGCCTCCGTGATCCGGCGCAATGCAGGCACCCAGCGCATCCACAGCATCGCTCTCTGGGGCGACAGCCTGGCCAATGCCGCCAGCAGCTACGACTACCGCGCCGCCCTGCCCAATGGCAGTGTTTCCACCACTCCCACCGGCAGCATCCTCTACCATCTCCGCCCCGGCATCGATCGAGCGGATCGCTACGCCGTCGTCCACCAGAACCCCGGCGGCACCGGCCCGCTCTCCGTTTCCCTGGACGACTCCCTGCTGACCGTCACCCTGGCCCGCACCGGTGGCGTGGTCACTTCCACGGCCTCGGACATCCGCACCGCCGTGACCCAGGCCTATGGCAATACCTTCGCCGTTTCCCTGACCGGCTCCGCCAGTTCCCCCGCCTCCGCCCAGGAGCAGCCGGTCTTCTTCGCCCCGGACTCCAGCTACACGGGGAACAATCCCTTCACCTGGCTGCAGGCCATGACCGGCCAGGCCTTCGAGCTCGACCGCCGCCTGCACTTCACCCCCGCTCCCGGCACCATCCCGTCCCCCCGCTCCGCGGACCCCGCCGGCGACTGGGACTACGGCTACGACTACGCCACCGCGGCGGACCTCGCCGCCGGCCCTGCCGCCGATATCCTCACCTCCACCGCCGATCTCATCGTCGGCTGCGCCGGTGCCTACGATATCCAGACCAGCGAGCCGGAGACCGTCTGCAACCACATCTCCCTGCTCTGGGACATCCTGCTCACCGCCGACCGCCCCTTCGTCTGGATGGAGGTCCCGCCCCTGCCCTTCGGCAACCCGGAGCTGGTGACCCGGACCAATGAACTGCTCCGCCAGGCCGCGGCAGACCGTGGCGTCGTCCTGCTCCGCTGGGACCCTGCCCTCTCCGGCCCCACCGTCTGGGGCACCGGCTTCATCCCCACCGGCGGCGCCTGCTTCCGCCAGGCCCAGTTCATGCAGGCCTTTTTCACCCCCCTCCTCGACTCCGCCCCGCGCTACGATCTCACCCCCGCCAGTTGGATCACGGCCAATCCCGCCGTCACCGTCGACGCGAAATCCGGCACCGCCCCCGGTTGGCTGGCCGTCAGTGCGGACTCATCCCGCATCCAGACCGGCAGCAGCGAAATCGACGGCCTCGCCAGCCGGGCGCAGGTCAGAATCACCCCCCTCTCCGGAGGCTCCGACCCCGGCGCCAGCCTGACCACCCTGCCCGCCTCCACCGGCTGGGCGGAGGGCGACGTCGTCGAGGGCGTGGCCGGCCTGCAGGTGATCGAGTCCTCCCAGCTCCAGGGCGTTTCCCTCACCGTCCTCTTCCACGGCACCGGCGGCCTGCTCAGCACCCTCGCCAGCACCGACACCATCGCGCCGCCCGCCGGACTGCCCTTCAGGGGCGTGCTCCGCACCCCCGCCGCCGCCATCCCCCACGGCACCACCGCCATCTCCATGCTCGTCACCGTCCGCGGCGGTGCCACCTACTGGCTGCAAAATGCCGGCGTCCGCCGCCTGCTGCCCCCCGGGACCAATCCATTCGCCCCGCCCGCCCCCAGCTCCGCCAGCCAGCTGCTGACCCGCTACGGACTCGCCGCGCTCACCCGCACCACCCACTACACCGGTAGTATTTACGCCTACCAGGGCGACGACACCGAGCCGTCCACCCGCGCCTGCGGCGGCTTCGACAGCTTCACTCTCGGTAAAAACGGCACCTACTCCGGCCGCGGCCGTATCGATGGCGTCACCTTCGCCTTCAAGGGCCAGCTCGACTCCACCGGCTACAGCAGCGCCCTGGTCACCCTTCCCGCCACCCTCACCGGCGGCGCTCCCGCCACCCTCACACTCTACTACGCCGGGGGTGACACGGACGCCACCTTCCGCATCACCGGCACCCTCGCCGGCATCACCGGAGACCGCCCCCTTTCCATCGACCTGGTCCAGTCCGGCAGCATCCCCACCGCCAGCTACCCCGCAGGGCTTTACACCGCCCTCATCCCCGCCCAGCCCGGCGAGTTCCCCGCCACCGAGCCCCGCGGCCAT
>JAJDFF020000494.1:0-18835 GCA_021527025.2 Geoglossum cookeanum | reverse complement strand
TATTGGGCGAGGTTCTGTTGTTGACATTCTGGGGCAGCGATCCGTATCCCACGGGGACATACAATACACACATCCACCAATCGACTTTTTTTTCTCATAACGTGCTTCTCCTTCGTGTTTGGGATGACCCAGCCCTTTCCTCCCTAGAAATTCCTACAGTCGTATCCTCCTATCCAAGTCTCGCAAGCTCATCGAGCGCCTTATCCAGCATCCTCTTCTTTTCCCTCAAATCTGCCCTGCGCTTTTCGCGATCGTCATTCTCGACCATAAGGCGTTTGCAACGTTCGTCGGCTACCAAAGCCCGAAAGTGGGCAAAGTTAGTAAATGGCAACGATTGGGAGGGCAAGGAGAGGGTAATGCAAACTCACCACCAGGCTCGTCGATACCAAGCTTCTCAGCGAGTAGTTTAGGGAGGCTCTCGCGGCATGCAACAAAGATCCCGAGTCGAATGCCAGCACATATAATATCCACGAAACGGACAGCAGCGTGATCGTAGTATGCCCTGACATCAGCAAGGTATTCCAATTCTTTGTGGAACTCATCGTCCCCGATGCGCGCCGCCGTGGCGTTGGAACTTAGAAGCTTTGAGAGCTTGGCTTTCTGCTGAGGGGTCGTTGCGGAATCCTCAATTTGTTGGCGGCGGGCTTGGGCATCATACTCCGCTTCGTCGCGGCGGGCTTGCTCGCGCTCCTCCTCGAGGATGCGAAGGCAGATTTTCTTTTCGGCGGTTAGATCCTTGGTTGTGAATATTAGGCCGAGCTCTTGGCGGTAATAGGTATCGATAGTATGGAACTGCTCCTGAACTTGTTCTTCGAGGAATGATTCTGTAATGGAGTTTACCTCACGGAAGAGAGCTGTATTCCGGTAGTCATGGAACACCTCACTGATTGCAGCCTTGGAGGCGTCGCGGAGAATCTGGCCGGTTTGGTCAAGGAACCTCTTGGCCGGCTCATCCCAGCGTTTGATGGATAATTGCGTTAAGTGGTCGATTGCGAGCGGATCTAACTGGTGTCGCATGCGGCTATTAGAGACCCGGCGGGATTCCTGGCGGATTTCTGCTAGTGTAAAGACTTTCGCAACACCTGGCTAATTGTTAGAACTATCGGAACGGATAGCGGATCGTTCTAAACTCACTATTTTGCCGCACTGGGGCTTGGCCTTCTGATGCCTTCTTAACTCTCTTGGCTATCGGCGTAGATGGCGCAGTTTCTGGGGCTGTGGGTCTCTTTCTTCCCTTAGACTGTGCTTGGTGAAGAGAGTCGTCATCGCTATCCAAACAAATTGCTTGTTGGATGGCTTTTGCCCGTGGGCGTTGTGGCGTCGGCGTTCCGGGCGTACGGGGGGCAGTCCGCTGAATTGCATGCTCTGCCTTGGGGGTGCTGATTGTGTCCTTGGATAGCTTGAGTTTTGGTGAGGAACTGGTGATTGTCTCAGCGAATCTATCTGCTGCGTTGTACCATTCTTCGTTAAGTCTATTGTGGCCGTTCGCGCCTCGCGTGGCCTGTTCGATGGCCCATTTAAAGTTGATTAACTTTACACAGAGTTGCTTTACCAGATTCGTGGCCGGGGGTTCTGGCAAGCCAAGAAGATCCTCGTTGACCTTTTCAGCTTCTTCGGTCACACGTGCCTTGATATCCGGGAGTCTGGAACTTGGAGTTAGCATGTCTGTTTTGTACTAGCTTAAGGGAGCGAAGAATACCTTCTCCGTATCAACTTCGTGAGGGTATGGGAGAGATAGGTCTGGAGGGCTAGTGTCCCAAACCGCTCTCGCAAAGGTTGCCCAAACCGGTCCCTAGCGTTAGAAAGTTCAGTCTTCCATGGTTCATGAGCGTTGAAGAAGTCCAGTTCCTCTCTCCTTGCCGTCGCGTGGTCGATGCCGTCATTCAGCCGGGCTTGCGGGGGTTGCTTGGTTACGCTATTGAAGGTAAGCTCCCAGGTCGTAAGAGCGACTTGACTAGCACTCACAAGTAGCCATGCTCGAGCTCGTGCTTATAACCTTCGAGGATCTTCTTCCACTTCCCGTGTTCGCCTGGTTGAACCATATCCGGCTTGGTTAACGCTCCTATTTAGAATTAAATACCTGCGGAAACAGAACCCACACGTCGGGAGGGTGGGCTTACCAATGCAACGCTCCTTACAGATTTGCTTCGCAATAGACGAAGCCGACTGGTTCTCAGCGTCGTCTACACAGCGTTAGTGGCGCCTAAAATCGGTAGCTGGATAGACCTCACCCGTCATTGGCACGGCGAGCAAAACGAGGCAATCTTTATTGTCAATATAGCCCCGAACCAACTCCTAGTGCTATGGTCAGCTGTGCAAGCTCATCGAATGGCCCTGTGCGAGGTCCCTTACTTTAATAAGAGGAACCAAATACATCTCGTTGTCCTAAGGGAGGTCTAGGTATGAGTAAAGGGCTCAGCCAATAGACAAAAGGTGGTGGCCTACGGTTTCCGGGGCTTCTATGATTCCAGGAAGATCAACGAATGACAAGTTTGGTAACCCTGGTCCAGAGATCTATTGACAAAGTCAGATCAGTTCAGGGAGGGGTTGCGGGGGGCGTGCTTACGTTCATACGGACAATGTTAGGTGAGAACTTGACCTCAAAGTCTTCTTTCTCCCTATCGTCATCGATGAGAGGGCTGAAACTGCTGCCTGGCAGAAACCTCTTCCAATCCTGGGACGGGTTCAAAACCGCTTTCTGAGCTCGTACTAAGACGTTCTCAACTTCGTCCTTATCGAAGATGTCCTTAAAATGTATGTCTTCGGCAATGCTTCTCTCGACCCAAGGGCCTAGAGATCCTGCCCGCACATCGGCGTTGGCCGAACCATTGCGATAGATTGACATATCACCAAGAGCCCCAGACTTCGTGACACGTATGTCGGGTGGATTGTGGAAAAACTTATGTCGAAGAGATACTCGGCAGGTCCACTGGGAGCCGGCGTATGCGCTTTCGGTGAGATTAATCTCAAGAGGACACTAAGAAGTATCAGTTAGGTGCGGGTACTGTTTTGAATACATAACCTGTTCTTACTCTTGTACAGGTTCCTATTTTAAAAAGTGTAATTAGCTAGGAATAGCTTTTGGAATTCAAGTGAGAGACCCGAACCTGTATACCGAGGGACACGGATCCCGCTGATGGCCTCGATCAGGCTGCTCTTCCCAGCACTCTGGTTGCCAACAACTGAAGGATACAGAGATTAGTTGTGTGAGGCTTATCTGATGTGATCTGGGCTCACACGAACCTGCAATCTTTGGTAATGGGAGAACGAAATCTTCGACGCCGACTTGACGAAGGCGGTTAATAACCTCGACCATATCCCGCATTCCTCTGCCTAGGATCTCGAGACCCGGCTCTGGGGAAGCGGTGCGAGAGGAGCGCTCCTCCGGCGCTGGGGCCTTAGAAGGTCCACCAGACGTGACAAGAAAATGGACGTCACATTCATCAATGGGGGTGGCGACAGAGGCGCTGGCTTCAGGGTTTTGCAGCCCAGACATCGTGACAGCTGACGCAGTCCGGTAGCCCTCATCGATAGTCGCGTTGCCATCTGGCATGACGTCCATTTCAAAAGGTACAGTGGACCCAGAGCTGTTTGGGTAAAAGTCTCGTTCTTGAGGAGATAAGAACGAAGGCGGTGGTGAGCCGTGCTCTAGCTTACTCATGGTAGGAAGCACTGCGAGTGGGTTGAGCAACGGTGAAGCTAAGGTGTAGAAGGCTGCGGCAATTTGTGGCAATTTGTGGCAATTTGTGGCAGGTTGTGGCAGCAGAAACAACTCGAGCAACAAAACAGGGCTGGTAACCCTAACAACGGTCCACGGCAGAGCACCAGCAGAACAGCGCAGGTCGAGGACTAATCCCACAGAACGAACGCACAACAAGAAATTTCACAGAGCACCAGACTCAGAAGACGCAAACAGGGCCGTTGACTATCTGAGGAATAGTATGCGTACATTGGTAGACCCGGGCTCTTTATAAGCCTCGTCACCACCCCGCTCGACGCGTCCATGTCACGCATTGCACGCATAAAGCGGTTTCGCATTGTCCTCGCTCCTCTGTCTGCCTGACCTGCGCCGAGCGTCCCGTCTGGGCAGACAGCGCGCGGGGTCCAAAGGCAGTTGGAGCGAGACGTCAGTTGCACCCCACGAGAAACGGGCTGGAGGTTTGTGCCTGACGGGTGTTTTTGGCGGGGGGAAGCAAATAGGGCTGTGGGGCGGCGTTGGCGAGTCTGGTGGGTGGCTTGCCACCACGCACGGCCGTTTGTGGTCTCGTCGCAGGGGCGCCGGGGTCTTTCCCGCCCCCGTCCACAAGACTCAGCAGCAGCCGGCACGGGACAGGAATACGGAGTAGTGCAGAGCACTTGTGTACTTGTGTAGGCACAAGCGCGGAGTACCTGGGTGACTACTCTGTACATTCATCGTACAATATACACAATCGAGTTCATTCGAGGGTGATGCGTGCCAGATTCTTGGTCCGCCATCCGTGCCGAGACACGCTATACGTAGTACGCAGTAGTAGTATCTTAGTCCCCGCAGCCAGCCCATTTGGCAATCCAAGTGCATGGCCACGCTTCTTCTCCCTGTTCTCAGCATATCCTCCCCGCATAACCCGCCCATCCCTATTTCTTTTCCTACGTAGGGCGCCGTGTGCACACACCCGATTTGCAGCCTTGGGGCTCATCTCCGCAGCCTAGTGTGGTGTGGTGTGGCTCGGCAGGCACCGCCCTTTCAGAATGGCCTGGCCGCGTTCCAGGAGCAGAGGCGGCCTGATCCAACGCCTAGATGCGTCTGACCGCACATCATATGCTCCGGATATCACATTAGGCCCAGGGGACTTGTTGGAACCCACTAGGCTCCTTCTACATGCTCTGTTCTCTAGCCTGAAATGGTCAGTTACCATCGTAGCATGCCATTGTTGCGCAAAAGCTAGCATACACACCTTGTCATCCCAATGGTTCAGTCTCACTCAATTGCGGTGGGGAATAGTTCACGGAAGGGATTTACTACATGCATACAAAATTATAGTTCATACAACTAGAGAGAATAAAGGTTCGCCGTAGATCGCTACAAAAGCACAAATCCGGCCCGTGGGATACTTTCCGTTGCTTGGAATCGATTTTCAGCGCCATCTAGATAACGACCGAGAGTGTCAAAGCTGGAATGTATGCATATACAAATGATAGTAAACGTAGTACCCACGCTCCCCAAACGCCAAAGGCAAACAGGAGACGCTATTTCTAAAAGGCTGAGCAAAAATATGACATGCGTGTGCACTAGGAGAGCCCCAGAGCTGTAACTGACAAGACAGGGTCCTATCTCTTCTCTATAAGTAATACGTGCATAGCGATATACGCTAGGAGGATGAAGCTTCCTATATATACCAAACCAAGTTAGCATTTGCGCGCCGATTAGCCATCAACGTGAACGTTTGACGTACCTCCAAATATGGCTAGGCTGATGATGTCTTGCCAAAGTGCCATATTCCTAAAGCCGAACGAGCTCAAGATAGACGCGCCTGGGACTTCAATATCAAGACCGTACCTAAGACGGGAATTAGTGGGACCATGTGGAAACGTAGCTAGGCGTGTAACGCCCATATATGCCCTAAAGTGACTCACTTGTGATCCACTAGGGTAAGGTACCTGACCTCATTGACCAATAGGGCTTCAAAAGCGTAATGAAATATCGAGAGCTATACAAGTCAATCGTTGGACCGATGGTTATTCTAACGACGTCATTTCACTTACATCTTGTAACCATGCAGCAGGCGCAGGAATTGCCTCTATCACAAAGTTAGGCTGGCTGGGCGGAGATCACCCTAGAGTATTTAGACTCACCTCGATTGAGCAACAAGCCCGCAAACAGCAGGCTAAACAACATAACCAGACTGCCGACCAAGTTTGCCACACCACCGTCCTTGATAACAATACCGATGAATAAGCAGACAGCCGCAGCAGCAAGATTGAAGAGTACAAGGATCAGGACGAATTTCAGAAATAGCGGCCATTCCGGTTTAAGTCCAACCATAGGGTACACAATACTTCCCATAATGATGGGGGGGATTAGGCGAAGTGGAACGATATCGAAAATAACCTATGGGGTATTAGTTAGGAATTTAACAAATCTTACATAGGAATCACACCTTTGCTGCAAAGTACGTGACAGGAGAGTAATAGCCATTTGCTCTTTCCCTCACAAACAGCAACCTCTCAGAGGCAAAAACAGTCAGAGTCGTTAAAGTGCTAAAGCCGAATAGGGCCAACATGAAGAAGAACAAGCCCAACCGATTTTGGAAGCCTTTGATATCATCTGTTAAGCCGTAGAAGAGATACCCGGAGAGAACTGTTTCCGATTAGCTTCGAATATAAGGATGTCAACCTCCACCTACCTGCTAGTAGTATGGCAATGGCATAGTGAGTGAGCATGAGCATCGGGTTTCTATATAGGTTTGTCCATGTCCTCTTTGATAGTATTACGAATTGGCCAGACCATCCTACTCGCCTATATCCCTTCATAGTACCTAACACGATAGATCCATTTTGATCTGGCCCACTGCCATTCCCGTTCGCAGCCCTAGCACCAGAAATTGTTGCTTGAATATCCTCACGGATTGCGTTAGCGACGCTAGAAGTACTGTAGCTTTCTACGAGCACGTCCAAGTCTGTCCCCGTTCCGCTTGCAGGCGGAGGGAGTAAATGCGGATCATCTAGGATTTGCGGAGGAACCTGGCCGCGCTGAGAAGACAGCCTCAACCATTGCTGGGTATTTCTCCAAGAGCCATCCAGAGGAGCCTCATCCTCGGCACGGAGTACATCAGGAGTAAATGACCCGCTTCTCTTCTTCCGAGTGTACAACTCTCTGTCTTGCTTTTGCTTAACTGAGTCTCGGCGTTTGACTTTGGGCTTCCGGGAGGAGCCTCCGGGACTGCTAGTGCTACTGTTGTCTAGACTTTCGTTGGAAAGGCTTGGTATTGATTTGATTGCTCTCGTGCTGCTAGATCCAGTGCGAAGGCCCTCGTGTTCAACGTGAAGAAGCGCTCCGTCCTCAGCTATGAGCGCATTCGAAGCACTTGCATGCATTGTAAGATCCACGAGATAGTCCGCAATATTGAATCCAGGTGGGCAAGAGTATCCGATCCGGTCGAAATAGTTCTGGCATTGCGAAAGTTCCCCAGAATACACCATTCTGCCCTTGGCTAGAAGCACTAAGTGGTCAAACAAAGCAACGATGTTAGATCTTGGTTGATGGATCGTGAAGATCACGGTCCTATTGTAGGTCTTTGCAAGGTTGACCAAACATTCCACCACATTGAAGGCATTGAAAGCATCTAGTCCGCTCGTTGGCTCGTCGAGAAACAGAATGCTTGGGCTGGTGACTAGTTCGCACGCTATCCCCACTCTTCTCTTCTCACCGCCGGAGATGCCCCGGCCGCTCCCCTCCTCCGAACCAATAACTTGGTGTTTGATATGTAGAATTCCAAGCTGTTTCTCGACTTCGTGCACTCTCTGCTCCTTTGCGGCCATTCCCATATCTCGGGGTAGCCGAAGCAGTGCACTAGTTAGGATAGTCTCGTGAACTGTAAGAGTCGGTAACATCGTATCCTCCTGGTCGACAAATCCGATAACACTTCTATATTCATTGTCCGAAATCTTTTCTCCATTTACGTAAAAGTCGCCCTCAACAGTCCCACGCTTGTTCTTTCTTGCTAATATATCGAGGAACGTCGTCTTTCCGGCACCAGAAGCTCCCATTATGGCCGTTAGCTGTCCGGGATGCGCAACACCTAGGACACCGGATAATATCTGCTTTCCGTTGAGGTGGTAAGAGACATTTTCGAAAGCCAAAGAAGCGGGCCTGTGGTCAGTCATAAGCTTGCCGTTTTCGTCATCCGAGTCATCCATACTCAGTGCAATGGGTCCGTATTTTCGCTGAGTTGCTCGCCGCGATAGGTACCACACACCCAGGATAACCGCCACGACGAAAAGTGACGAACCAGCGATGACACCAGCTATAAGTGGGGTATTAACTTCTTTCACCGGACGTTTATACCCCGGAACTTCCGTCCTATACAAACACTCCCCGAACGTGCAATCCAAGGTGATACTTGCATCGCCAAATATATTATCGATCAGGTCATCCATGGCTGGTTCCTCAAACTTGCATCCATCAGCCGAACTACCCCCTTCTGTCTCCAGACATGCAAATGAGGCAGGGCCCTTGATTTCCTCACGTAAAAAGTCGCTGATATCAATAGAGTCTGGCGCCCCACAAAGCATGCGGTCCTGAACGCACTGGCATTTGATATTGTCGCAGGTGTAGTGTGTGCTATTGCTGTCATGCTCGTGTTTTCCACGCCAATGGCATGTGTCCAAGGCACAATAAAATGATTCGACCTGATCGACCCAGACTGTACAAGATAAGTCAGTTACAAAGGACGCGAAATGAACGGGATACCTTACATTGGAAAGTGCATTCCTCCCTATCAGCATTGCAGGAAAACGTAACCTGTGGCTTCTTGTCCTTGAGCTGTTTCACAATCCCCTCGTTTGTCACATCACACATCTGATAGTTCTCTTTCACGGCAATACCCCCATGGTAGCAGACACCTCCCTCGCCCCCGGGCATCATAGCATTGCACGCATCGTCAGATTTGCACACTTTTCGATCTCCTAATTAGACGCTGCCTTAAAACATATGGAATATAAGATTACGACATACCGTTGCAATTTATGCCATCCCATCCTTCCTTACAGTTACAGGACTTCTCAGAATCCCGCCTTGGCAGCCGGTTCTTGCCATCTGAAAGTGCCCCGCAAACTGCAGAAGCTCGTCAGTAGCGTCCCCAGATATCAAGGTAAATACGCCGAGTATCCCATACCTGGCTGCGAGCAATCCTCCCCCCCAAAGCCGGGCGGACAGGCACATTTCCCATTATACTTGTTGCATGTCGCAAACTGAGCACATTGGAAAGCGGGGATAAGGCAGTTGAAACTGAGTAGTAAGACGGTTAGCAAAGTGGTACCAGGGTATGACGTACGACTTGGGATCTTACCATGGAGGACAATCGGCAGGTCGATCGTCTTGGAAGGCCAAGAGATCAGGCTGGAGATCTACGGAACTGAAATTCTGTAAAGCGCTCACGGCGCTCAACAGAGTGAATGCCGCCGCAACGGACGACGCCCAGCCTAGACGCATCTGCAGACAGGAGACGTTGGCAGCACACCTAACGGGGGGAACGGAATGAGGCCGCACGAACAATAAGACCCAGGGCTGGAGAAAGAGGCGCGACAACGGCCAATACGCGGGGAATACAGCAGAGGGAAGGAAAGGGAGATTTAAACTGGTGGTTGGGCGGGAAAGAATATCACCAAGTCCAGGACACCGAAGATGACCACATCTGGCTTAGGTGTAAGCTGTTCGCCAAGACCTGTCTTCCGAGGCGGGGAGCCAGCACTAAGGACGGAACACAAGGCTGGGTCTCAGGCTGACTTTCCCAATCGCTTAGAAGGGTATGTACTTCGTGCTGTGGGTCGGCGACGCCGCCCTATGCCCACCTGAGCTGAGCGAGTTTCGGGTGGGCTAGATGAATATAGGTGGGCATGGGGTGAGCACGGCTTGGGCGAACAACTTCAATGAATTCTATTGCAGCTGTGGAGGATATTTTTGTGAAGTTATTCTACATACGGATCTGTCCTACCGCGAGAAATACTATCTACACATTTGTCACCGCTCCGTTGCACCCCTCCCATTGTTCCATCCGATATTGCAACAGTCGTGGTTAATTATTGGGTTACTGTGTACTTCCAGTGTTGTAAGGTTGCGAGGTAGTTGCGTTTTCCAGCTTATGGACATTCGACGCCTATTAAAAAAAGGAACTTGTGGAGCTCCACAAAAGTCCGATTGCTAGTTTGTGATCTAGGAAGTACGTAGTGATAAGGTAGCGAATAACCGATGTTTCCTGAAGCACAAACTAAGGAATGGGGGATATGAAACTCCTAGCCTAACTCGGCCTTCCCGCGCCCCTGATCCAGTAGCTCCGGTACCCTGATCTAGTTTCCAACGAACATGCCCAAAACCGCCTACGGAGAATAATAACTCGGAGAAAACCTCATCCGTGTAGCGACCAAAGCGTATGCTCCTTGAAAAGCTTCAGCGACGGCAACGATAATCAGATACCCTACAAGATCACACAGCCACCTTCGATTTCTCAAGAACGAAACCCGGTTAGCTGAGCGCATCAAAGCGCCCGAACCTCCTAGAGCGTAGAACCCTGCGAGGAAGAGCATGATGTGGAGTCTGTCAAGAAAGTTCCGCGCGAGCATAGAGAGCGGCAAAAGCCGGAATCGCGCCAAATATCCGTGTGGGAAAGCATATGCCCAATACATCGGTCGTGGAAGAGCCCGATTTCGATACTGCCGTTGAAGGGTCTGGTTGTGTTGGTCCGCAGGGTGAGCCATCTTTCGCTTGGCTTTTAGCGTGAGGTGTGCTCAAACTTTCCGCACACGACTCTAAGAGAATTTTATACTGGCTTCGTCCGGACAGTACCATACGTCCTACCACCCCGGCAGCGCGTCTCTAGGAATGGGTCGCGATAAACGACTTTCCGTAAAATGGGATTGCTTATCGATTAGCGTTACACCATTTTCATTTCCCCGTTTCCCTCCTCATGGACTATTGTTATTGAGAATCGTATGTATTAATTCTATCTGTTCTATGAGGAATTCGAGGTGACTTATATACTAGACAAGATGCTCGGGTATGCTCAAGCATGCTTGGACACCCATTCTTACCACTTCGTCACCAATCCACATCGTGCCGAGCCCAACATCCAACATGATGTCTAAGCCCCCTCGTGATTTCGTATCGCACTTAGCATGCAGCAAGGCTGTCTCGAAGAAGTGGAGATGAAAGGGGAGTAACTAGGCCTACTAACTAATCAACATTACAGGAAAAGGGAGATTGCCGGCCTCGCGGAAACCATAGCACAAGCTAGTTATTGTTGGGGTTCTCGAAGGTTGGAGTATACCGTGTAGCGGTTGGCTACATGGTTGCGCGATTATCACCTCCCGAATGTATAGCCTCACGCAGGTCAAGCCGCCAAGATGGGGCAAGCCCTATGCTGCTGCCGAAATTCCAACAGTTATCGGTTAAATCACATTCACGACGAAGACTCAGGCATCAATCAACTCTGCCCAAGGTATACGGACAGATCTGCTCTCGACTCGAGGGTTTCCTCAAACCCATTGACCGACACATACTAAGTAAGAAAACCATAGCGCCTTGCCCTTGTCAATCAATATGGAAGAAGACGATGCTCGATTGGGCCCAGGTGCAACAGAAGTACTACCACCTCTCGTTCACATCGCCTTGAATACCGGTATGAACTACAGTCCACCCACGAACGCCAGTGGCCAGCGCGCCCAATCCAGTTCCCAATGGCCTGTTTCGATACCAGAGAGACACCGCGCCAATGCGTACGCAATATTCCTTGTCTCAATTATGGTGGACTGGAACCTGGTTTTCGGAAAGCGGCCGATCCTAAGTTCTCACCAAATGTTTTACAGTCAGCACCAGCAAATTCTCAAACAGTTCCTCGAGTCACTTCAGCAGATCAAGGACGGTGTTGATGAGAACTCGTCCATCCAGTCGGCTATCGAAAGGGACCCGAACAGGAGGAGTAGACTCCATCCCGAGCAAGTGATAATTTGGGAGAATCTCATGCGGGCTCCCAGGCCAATGTCAATGGAAGAGATAGTGGCTGCCCTAACAAAGCGCCAGGCTCTAGCTTTCGTCGGCTCGCGCTGGAACCAACTCGCTAATCTAGTTGGAGCAGAGGAAATCTACTTCTGTATCTACAGGCCGAGGGAATTCAGGATACAGGGGCTAGACATTGTTGAAACAGTACTTCGTGGAGACGATGCAGCATTCGAGCGTCTGAAGAGTGATATACGGTCATCCTACACCTGGTTAAAAGAAATATGCCTTGGGCTCAAGGGCGTTCTTTTTATGGTGAAGATGGCAGCTGCAACTTCCGACACCATGGCCAAGGCTGAAATAGGGATTCAGATACAGGAACGAATTCGAGAAGTTTTCGGCCCCATCAACTTGAGAGACTTTAACGAGTCGATGTTGTTAATGTCGGGCGAAGCCGACCACTTGCACAGTGTCGGAGGCGACGCCTCGAGTAGCACAACAGCCGCTCCGCTCGGCTTGACTATGGAAAGGCCAAGAACCCCCCATCAAAGGGTTATTTCTACTATCTAGAATACAACTGGGGGGATTTCGGTGCCTGCAAGTGCACTATACGAACCACTTGACAAATCTCGTGAAGAGATCCGCCTTCTCGAAATTCTGCCACCCACCGACGCAGATTATACGATTCGATGTCGCCTGAAGACAGTTCCTGTCCATCGATACAGATATATCGCGATCTCGTATGTTTGGGGTGATCTATCAACTACCAAGAACATAGTCGTCAATGGGGAGAGGAAACCCATTACAACAACCCTTTTCTCATGCCTCCACAATATCAGATCAGCCATTTCAACCAATGTGGATGCTCAGTCCGAATGGGCCTCCCTTCCACATCTTATCTGGGTGGATGCGGTTTGCATAAACCAGAGCGACGTCGAGGAGCGGAACCATCAGATCCAGCTAATGAGTCAAATCTATACCGGAGCTTCGGTGGTAATCTCATGGCTTGGTCCGCGTGACGAGACGCTCTCCACTGCGTTCCACATCATTCGGCTGATATCATCCGTGCGACGCTCCGTAAGCGCTGGCCCAAACGATTTCGAATGGATGCGTTCTTGCCCTGAGCTCTGGACAGAGGATCAGACTGGTACCAACCCCTGGCAGAACAAAGCCTGGGAGGCTGTCGAAAAATTCCTCGGATTACCCAATTGGCATCGCGTGTGGATTCTACAGGAAATGGCTCTTGCAACACGACTCTGGTTGATGTCTGGACTCCAAACCCTGGACTACAGCTATCTCGCCGACGTGTCCATCCCCTGCGTGGCCCTCCAAGTCGGCTTAGTGGCGAAGCCCGATTTTCTATCAAACAGACTCTGGATTATGTTGAGCGGTGGATTCCTTGGTTGGTCACGTATTATCTACATCGAACAGCTTAGGAAAAATCTGAAAAGTCCTGATCCCCAAGAAAGACAGCATTGTTTCGACCTCGTCTGGTCTACCCTGAAACTTCAGGCAACTGACCCGAGGGACAAGATTTTCGGCCTTTTGGGTATCTGCAATTCTGACATTACCCCCGACTACACCAAATCCGTCCGAGAAGTGTACATCGAGTTCGGGAAAGAGTGCATACGCTCGCAGCGGAACTCAAAGCTCCTGAGCCGTGCGGGGCTTGGGTACCACACCGAGAACCAATTTAATCTACCATCCTGGGTTCCCGATTTCCAGTCCCTTTCCTCTCCAAGCTCCTCGGAGTCAAATGTGACTAGCTTTAGTGCTGGCCGCCGTATTGCATCAACCGAAGCACTCCCAATGCCATTTACCGACGCCCAAGACTACCTCCATACCTTTGGCCACATTTGCGATTCGGTGTCGACTATTCATCCTGATCTAAAATGGGGTGAGGAAGCACTCTTCCAATTTTGCATCAGCTACCTATTCGACAGGCCCGACTCACCTGATATAACGGATATCCTGCAGCTCATTGCTCGTAAGAATGGACCGCTGTATGTCACAGGTATTCCACGACTTCAAGCACTTTTCCAATTATTCCTCCAAGGCTCCTTCGACGGCCTCTCTTTCTTGGATCAAAGCCTGACCGAGTTCTATCACCAGTCTTTATGTTTCATTACCTTAATCAAATCGAGGGAGGAGTGGAGGCACCTCCTACGTGATGACGAGCGTTTGGAAGAGTGCCTGAGCATGCTCGCGCAAGGAACAGCGATTGGCGCATCATCCGGGACACTGCCATACACAATTTCCACAGACTTTCACAGCTGGGTCAGCAAAGCCGGGACTATCATTCTCCAAAACCTCTCGAGACATTGCGTCTTCGAAACCGTGAGTGGATATCTAGGCCTCGGACCTCGAGGAATTCGCCGGGATGATCTAGTTTGCATTTTGCAGGAGAGCTCACCTCCCGTTGTTCTCCGGAAAGTGGACTCACATTATGTTCACGTTGGGCCATGCTCCATACTCGGCCTTATAGATGACGAGGCGGAAGATTTAATTATTACTGGAAAGGGGAAGTCCGAAATTCAGGAATTTGAAATCCACTAGTTACTACTCGTTACAATATAGCAAGCACAAAAATCGCTAATTGCGAAGTCTGGGGCGGGTTGAGTGACAGGCTTGTCATCGGGAATTCTCCGCAGTTTGCTTAAGTGGTTTATAGTCTGTTTATCTATTCTATTCTATTTAATATCGTGATTGTTTTGGTCTAATCTGTTTTGATTGGACAGCCTCACATGTAGCTAGCTAGCTAGTCTGTGGTCTGTGTTTGATAGCCTTAGTGTTTACGATGCTTAGATATATATATCTCAAAAGCCGAGTGAGTTTTTTTCTTCTCCAAAAGGGCGAGCGTTGCGGGTTTCGACTACAGCCGTGTTACGGTCTACGCCGTAGTATTGCGAACTGTACCACTGAGCAGTACAGCGCATCTGCGGTATTAAGCGTTGCCTGTTGCCGTGCGCCATGCACTAGTAGTCCTTCACCCAATCCCAAGGGATTTAGTATTTAATCAGATTGATTCCACCACCACCCTCGCCCTTAGCGCACGGAAACACTTAATAACTTAATACTACATTGCCCAGATTCTGTGAAAGTCACTTTTAATTACTCACGTAACTACCACAATTTTCTCCACCCAAAAGCTAGCCTATATTGTACGTACACCTCTCTATCATGGGTTTCTGATAATTCCAGCTCCTCTAGGGCCTTGCCCGGTACTTTTTCTTTTTTCGGTATCTCTGGGGGTGTCATGCAGGGGAGTGACGTCGTTCGGCAAGAGAAAGAAGAGCGTACACCACGTCGTGCTCCCGAGAACATTCGAAGGGAGCCTCTCTCACCGTCCAAGGCGGCAGCAACGGGGTTGAGGCTCGCCGCTGTTTGATCTTGCCAAGATAACAAAAAACTGCGGGCAAGCTCATCCCTTTCGGGCGATTGAGCCTCGCCGCCTTGTGCTCTCCTCACGGGTTAGCTACAACCACCATCAGTTGGTTACGTCTAGTCAACCTTTGCAACGAGCATGCAGGACCCGCCTTTAAATTGCGCTTGCGCCCAAGTGATGAGACACCCATGAATCCGTGGCGGAAATCTGGAGGATTCTGCTGGTTTCTTGTTTGTCTTCTTCTGACTAATTCTATTTACTTTTACTTGCTGGGCGTGTTCTGTCCTCTAAAACCAAGGAAGAAAAAAAAAACTTTCAAAGTAGTTGGTTGCACCCTTTGTTCCCTCCCTATAACTAACTTCCTTCAGCAATTCTTGTCCCGTTGCAGCCACCGCTTCGGCATTAACGCAGTAGAGAGAGCGCCAGCCGCACATGTTTCGAAACTGGAGAAGATTTTCGGAAGTTCCGTGTCTTGAAACTGTTTCGAGGTCCGGAAAGGGGGGGAGTTTGGGGGCCAGTTTCAAGCTTTTTTGACAAGTTGGCTTGAGACCCAGCGAAGTCTCTCGTGTCAACACCTCGGGAATGGCGCTCGCACCACCCAGGCCACCTACTTGTTGTAGGTCAAAAATCGCACAGAATCATTCCTGCCTGCAGAGTGCGGGATATCCGGTCAATGCATGTTTGGGAACGGTCTCGACTTTACGTACATACATCGGTCATTTAGCTACTATGCATACATAGGTCCTCGCTCCCCATTCATCTAATCACATCTCTGTTCATTCTCTTCGACAAAATGGGGGGGCATCCTAATTGGGTTAGTCAGGTGATGGACGAATGCAGAGCCAAAGAGAATCCTCCGAATCGTGGTGGTTTCTGCGTAGACGTCGCCGTCTGCTTTTACAACTCGATCGGCGACTTGAGCAAAGCCAATCTTGCCGCAAGGCAGTCAGTTATCGCCCTCTGGCCAGCCATCGTCAGCTCTATCACCGCTATAAACCCAGATCCGAGCGATCTAGCTTACGATAATTTACTATGGGCTTTCCTATTTGCAGCAACCTCTGGGGGAACAAAGGGATTCTCCACAGAGAAACCAAAGCGATATCGCTCTGCGTCCAACGGCGAACTCGGCCGCCAGTTGTGTCTAAAACCAGATACGTCAAGGGGGACGCAGGCCCGCCAAAGAGGACGCGAATTCCATGTTTTGACTCACGGTGCGCTGGCTTTGAGCTTGGGATTCTTCTTCGCCTTCCTTGGAACCTATTTGAAGATTTTGGAAAGCACCATACTCACCTGGGCGTGTTCACCATATTGGCTGGGCTCTCTGTGGTACTGGCTGTCCGGTGTGCCAGCTCTCCTTCAAGCAATCCACCGCCTTCTTTTCAATAACGTTACTCTGTTTGAAGAGACAGCAGAGCCAGAAGACCAACATACCAAGCAGCCCAACTCTGCTATTCCAACGCCCACAGCCAAAACCAGATTTGTTGGATGCACACCGAGAAACAGCATCCGCCTTTGGATCAGGATTCTCGAAAACCAGCTCACTAATCGGCCTTATCGGCTTATGGTCCAGGGTAGTGCCGACACTGCCTGGAGTGGGGTTTTCGAGCTGTGTATCGGCGCCGTGCGCCTCGCTGTCTTCATACTTGGTTCAATTACGCAGAGTTCTCTCATTGCGATGCCTACACCTTTCGATACCCTGCTCTTGGTCCTCATATCATTTGCGACATTCGTACCCCGAGCATTCTGGTTTCCACGCTGGCTCAAGACGTCAGATGGCGCTGATCGAGTGGTCTTTGTGCCTAATGAAGATCATGACTCTGAAATATAGTCGCGTCTCGCCAACGGTCACACTAGAAGAGCAAAGAGCGCAGAGTAAGGATTCAGTCATGATTTGGAATAGCTAGGGGTGGGTGCGACCAACAGGTTGAGTCAGAAGTTCCAAACCAGCTCCCTTTTATCGAGCGACCAGAGCGCCCGAGCCTACCAACAAAACTAGGAAAGCGGAACGCCAGGGAGTTAGACATTGTAAGGCATACGGACGGCTTTTTTCGTCGGCGAGTAGAATCTATATCAGAAGGCGAGTCCTCGGCACCATTTTTTTATCGTGACAGATATACTCCGCCTCTATTTTATCAACACCGCCTGCTGTATGTAAAGTCCTAGAGATTATGCCGGAATAGCATCGTACATACATACAAAGGTACAGGCATGAATCGGGGGATGCCTGCAACCCAAGGCTAGAGATTATAATACCAGTAGCACTACCTACTCTACAATTTATTGACAGCATGTCTGAATATGTAGCAGTTGTCATTAGAGATCATGTTGGACATAGGAAATATTGAGGTAGTCTTGTGTTTATTCCGTTTACTGTATTGTGGCATTCAGATCGCATATACTGTACCAGCACTATATACTTCACAACACTTAGCGGGGGAGTAGGGCGGCAAGAAGTTATTCCGAAATTGGTCGCGTGGAAGCTTGAAATTAGGTCACTGACATATTGTGTTGCAACGTACAGAGTTCTTGCTTAACTTTATGTACTCTGCGTACTCTGCGTACTCTGCGCTAGATGTCAGAGTTGCATGACCAAGGGATGCCCTAATCGATATCCAAGTCAAGCCCTTGCAATCACCCTTATCAGACATCCTCGGTCACGTGGGTCTCGATGGAGAAGTACGGCCAACACCACCTGCATCCGCCCACCCTCAACTGCAACGAGCTCTACGACGCACACGCAGTGGAAACGGCCATTCACTTCTTGGTATGGACTGGGGCACATCATGTCTTCCGAGCGTATAGCAGAAACATCCCCGCTCCTTAGCAATGACCACAGCAAACAGTACAGCCATGGAAACGGCGTATTGGTCGACAACGGGGCAGCCAGCGGCTCAGCTACCGACAACGGCGACGAAGAAACGCAGCAGCAGAGCGATGACTGCAACTACAAAGGACTGCCGGAAGTTCAGGCGCGGCTGAAATATATTCTGCCAGCGGTGGCCATCGGTGTAAGAGCCCTACCAAAACCACCATTAAACATATCCAATGTCCCTAACACAGAGGCCCCGCAGATATTCCTCTCAGCCATGGACCAGACAGTCGTAGTCTCGTCGTACGGTACAATCGGGAGTGAGCTCAGAGCGTTAAATAACACCTCCTGGATAGCCACCGCGTTCGTTGCCATCCCCTAGCCCGCGGTATTTTGCGGTGCGGGGCCGCTCTCAAAAGCTAATCTAGGCATCCAATCTAGATACATGCTCACGATATCATCCTTTCAGCCACTATATGGCAAGTTGAGCGACATCTTTGGGCGCAAACACGCACTTCTTTTCGCATACGCCATTTTTGGTATTGGCTGTTTGTTTTGCGGATTAGCGAGGAATATGAATGAATTGATTGCTGCTAGGGTGCGTGGGTGCGAGGCAAAGATGGTGTAGCGTTGGTATCGGAATTGCTGACGGGTTGGCAGGCGTTCGCCGGGATAGGTGGCGGAGGCATGACGACCGTTGTGTCGATATTATTATCGGATATTGTACCACTCAGGGAGAGGGGGAAGTGGCAGGGCTATCTTAATATCATTTACGCCACGGGGTCTGCCACCGGTGCGCCTCTAGGTGGGCATTTACATTCCTTTTCGGGTTGTGAGGTCTCAGTAACTAACATCGTGTTCCCAAGGTGGTATTCTCGCGGACTACGTAGGATGGAGATGGTCAGTCCAGGCTTCCTATTGCCGTCGGAAGAATCCTAACACAGAACATAGG
>JAJDFF020000493.1:0-18889 GCA_021527025.2 Geoglossum cookeanum | reverse complement strand
CGCGGCCGCTCCGCCCTCATCCGCAGTGCGGACCACCACCCCGCGGTCCGGCAGCTTCGACGCCGCCACCTTCTCCGCACTCAGCCGGTCCGCATCGTATTTCTTCAACTGCAGCTCGTAGTCCTGTAGCGACAGGATCTCGCGGAACAGCCCCCGCTCCACGGCCCGTGGTGCCTCGACCGGCGGCGTCTGGTTCTCCGCCTGCAGGGAAACGGCCAGGGGCCCCAGATAGAGCGCGGGCAGCAGGCCAAGCACGACTCCGGCCCTGCGCCGGCCGGAGGAAGAGATCCCGGAAATCATGCCCATCCCATAGAGGATCGGCCCGGCTCCGGCAAAGGGGGAAATCGCCGCCTGTTTCCAGTCGCTCCGCTTCCTCTAACTCCGCATCCCCGCCGCCCGCCTTCCCGGCGGTGGCTGTGACGGCGGCAGATCACTCATCCTCAGTCCGATCTCCAGTTGCTTCCCGTCCGCCATCGGCAGAGCCAGCACCGCCTCCTGCAGATCCCCGGACTGCATGTAGACCGTGGACCACTCGATGAGCATGCGGCGGGCATGTTCGCGTTCATGGAGACGTTTGCTCATACCCCTCCCTCGCCCCGTTCCCCGCCGCTGGCAAGAACACTGCCCGGGAAATACCCCGCTCCCCAATGCACCATTTCACCTCCCCCACTCCGTCCGCAGCCGCTCCAGCTCCGCTTTGAATTCCGGCGTGGTCTCGTAGGTCGGCAGGTCGACCAGGTGCATCGGATCGCTCGCGACGATGTGCCTTTCCAGCCCGTGGGAAGCGACCACCGCCGCCTGGGTCAGCAGCGCCAGGACCGCCACCGGCGGGATCATCAGCCGCGCGAGCACCCGGTGGCGAAGCGTGGCCGCGGAGCTGAAAAGCCCGATCGCGCACTTCACCACCAGCCAAAGTACGACCAGCCCCGTAAAGACGATGGTCAGATCCGCGTAGACCGCGGCATCGAAATCCGCGCTACGCAGGTAGAGCACGAAGGCCGCCATCCCCGCCAGATACAGCGCCAGCGCGACCGCCCCCAGCACCACGTGAAGCCGGCGGGTCCGCATGCTCAGAAAACCGGTCCGCCGCTGCAGTCCCTGCCGGGCCATCTGCAGCGCGGCCAGCAGCCCGCTGAGCAGCCCGAAGCCGGCCAGAAACCCCAGGGCCTGCGACATGGAGCGCACGCCATACGGTTTTTCCAGCTCGGCAGGCAGCGAGCGGAAGCCAATCAGAAAAACCGTCACCGCCACCGCGGCGGCCGTCAGTGCCCACACCGCCACGGCTCCCCGCCCCGGCAGACAGGCCAGCACGCGCGCCGTCCGCCCCGCTGCGCCACCCGGCGGCAGACCGCGCAATACCAGCACGATAAGGAGTCCGGCCAGGATCCCCGCCGCCGCCAAAAGCCGCAGGCGGACCCCGCCAATCACTGTCATCTTGAACTCGTTCGACCACCCGGCGATGTGTCCGGGATTCCTGTCCTCCTCCTTCACCAGCGTCGGCCCCGTCGCATAGGCCGCCCGGCCGGTCAGCACCTTTCTCAGCGCCTCCAGCCTCTGCTCTTCATCGGCCAGCCCCATCCGCGAGGCCGCCTCCTGCATCTGCCGCAGGGGGATCACGGTGCTGAAACCGGAGGTCCCGGCCGGTTGCGCGCCGGAGAAATACAGCAGCGCCACCCGACGCACCGAGCCCAGAAAACCGGCCAGCTTTTGCGAATCCCCGGCCGCCTCCAGATCCGCGATGCAGAACGTGATGGCCCGCGCCGACGGCCGGACGACGTGCCCGCCCGCCTCTCTGACCATCCCCCTGACGACGGCGGACTCCACCGCGCTCCGCGGCGTCCGCACGCTGGCCAGAGCCCTTTGGCTCAGCTCGTTGGAAAAGTTGTTCAGCCGAGGCATCCGCGCCGCCTCCTCAAATGCCTGCAGGCCCTCGCGGAGCTTGGCAGGATCGGCCGCCACGTAGTCATGGGTCGCCGGGTCACGTTTCAGAGCGCCGCCTACCAGGCAGTTGCTCTTCATCAGCAGCCACTGGGCATTGCCGGGATCGATCCTTTGCCACACCGCGTCGAAGTCCGCGGGCAACTGGCTGGAAAACATGTAATCATAGTAGCATTTCAGATAGTAAAGCGCCGGATCGTCGGGATGCCGTTCCCACGCTTTCGTCGTCCCGGCCCGCCAATCGCTCATCGGGTGGAGCTGCGGGTGATAAAACTCCTCCGAATTCTCGAACGACTTCATCCACGCCTCGACCCGCCCCTGCAGGACCGGCGGCAGGTTTCCACGGTCCGCGATCTCCAGCAGCACCTGCGGTGCCTCCAGTCCCAGGGCCCCCAGCAGGCACAGCAGCGTCAGCGCCACCCACGCCGCCAGCCCGTAGCGGCGCACCCCGGCGGCGGGCGGATTTTCCTCCAGCCGCTTCACCGCCTGCTCCGCCGTGTCGTCGCCCGGCTGCGGCTGCGCATGGGCCATCCGCTGCGCCAGCTCGTTGCGGACTACATACCTCAGTTCCGGATTCTCCGGCAGCCGCGCTGCCACGGCGTCGGGAAAGGAGCGGCTGGCATCGTCGTCAGAGGTCGGAATTTCCATGGCAAAAGGGGCGCGCCACCGGGTCTGGCGGCGCCGATCTTCTGTCACAACTCCGGACGCACGCCAACTCATCTTCCCGCCCGCGGTCCGGCATTGACCCGGAGGCGCGGACCTCTAGTCTACCCGCCCGTGCTCTCCCCCACTCTGAAGCTCGGACTGCCCGTCAGCCTCGCCACGCTCGCCGCCGGCTACTTCTGCAGCCACTCCGGCCTTGTTTCCCTGCAGGTCCCGCTGGAGGCCGAGGCAGAGCTGAGAGCCGCGGCGCAGCAGGGCGGGAAAGCCCCGGCACGACAGGATACCCTCGCCGCGCTACCGGAAACCAGCACTCTCGATGCCCTGCAGCCGGTCCTGGCCTGCCCGGACGAAATGGACCAGACCCGGCGGTTCATCCTCTGGCTGGACCGCCTCCCCACCACCGACTTTCCTGCGACGCTCCAGCGCTATTTCGGCAAGGGCCTGGACGTCGCTCTTTTCATCACGGCGTGGGCGGAGCGCGATCCGCTCGGCGCGATGGCGGGGGCCGCGACGCTTGGAGATTCAAAATCGTTCTTCCAGAAAATGGTGGTCGAAACCTGGTCGCGCCGCGATCCGGGCGCGGCCCTGGCCTGGCTCCAGGAGCAGCAGCAGAGCGGGGCGATCGGAGCCAGCGACCTCATGGATGCCGTGGAGGCGCTGACCCGCGGGGTCGCCGCCACCGACCCGGCGCTGGCCAGGGAGCTGACCCGCGGCTTCGAGGAATCTGCGGTCCGGGCCTCCGGCACCGCGCTCGATGAAGCGGTTCTCGCCCGCGGCTACGACTACGCCCTGGACTGGATGAAGAGGGAGGACATGGACTCCCTGCTGATGAGGGGGCTGGCCGCTCTCGATGGCCCGCGCCTGATCCGCGATCTCCAGGACCGCAACCAGTGGAAAAAGCCCGGCGGGGAGGACCCGGATGAAGAGCCCGACGAGGACCAGGAAACCGGCGTGCCGGATTTCCACCTCACCTCCGTCGCCACCGGCTGGGCCCGCACCGATCCCGCCGCCGCCCTGGCCTGGGTGAAACAGATCCAGCAGGAAGGCCGCAAACCGGACGTGGCGGTGAAGGACCTTTCCCGCCAGCTCGTCATCACCGCGCCGGAACTACTGCCCGCCTGGCTGGGGGAGATGCCCGCGGGCGACAACTACGACAGGGGCCGCTACTACTACGCCTTTGGTACCTATGCCGACGATCCCGCCACCGCCATGGAGACCGTGCTGCAGATGGAGCCGGTCTACGGCCGCCATTGCTACAATGTGCTGATTGAAAAATGGCGGACTCTCGACCCCGCCGCCGCGGACGCCTGGATCAGGGACAACTCCGCGCGCCTGCCTGCCGAGCTGCCGCCCTGGGACGACAAGAACGAGTCCGAGGAAGAGATGATCACCCCTGACAAGATCCCGACATGCTGACCCCGTCCGACCGCCCGCCGGTTCACTGGGGCATGGTGATCTGCGGCGCCGGCCTCACCCTGGCCCTGGGCATCCTCGCTGGCCTGCGCCCCCCTGCCGGCACCCGCCCGCCGGAGCCGGCCACCGCCCCGGCCCAGGAAGCGCGCCCGGCCACGACCAGCCACGCTTTTCCCGGTCCGGGCTGGACCACCCCGGCGGAAATGCGCCGCGACCTGGAGACCTGCGATGCCCTCGATCGGAAGCGCCGCCTGCTCGGCTGGCTGGACAGCACCGAGACCAGCGCCTTCCCGGCCATCTACGAAGAACTTGGTAGAAGCTTCATCACCAACGCCCGGACGGAGGGCACCGAATTGCTGGTGGCCGTCTGGATGGGCCGCGATCCCACCGGCTGCCTGGCTTTCATGGACATGCCCCGGGCCTCCCTGGGCAACCGCAATTCCTATGAAAACTCGGACGAGCGCGCCTTGGGCAACTGGAGCCTGAAAAGCCCGCAGGATGCCGCCGCGTGGCTGGCCACCCGGATCGAGGCAAACCCCTGCGACTGGGTTCATCCGGGTGCGTTGCGAGGGCTGATCGCCACCGACCTTCCCGCGACATTGGCCTTTCTAAATGCCCATCCACAGATCCGCAGCGACATCTATCTCGGGGCTACCGAGCTGATGCCTCTCGGCTTCGACGGCTGCGTGAGCTGGATCGGCGCGCTGAAGAACGACGAACTCCGCCGCGAGATGGAATCCGAGGTCGCCAATGAACTGCTGAAGCTGGACGCGCCCCGTACCGCCGCATGGGCCGTGGCCCTGCCGGACCCCGTCAGCCGCGACTCCCTCACCCGGCACGTCGCCCTCAACTGGTTCGGCGAAGACTTCGATGCGGCCTCCGCGTGGGTCGCAACCCTCCCGGCCGATCTTCAGAAGAGCACCCTGAAGAGCATGGCCGACGACTTCAACAGCCTCGACGAAAAGACCGCGGCCTGGCTGCTGAGCCATGATGACCCGGCCACCGACGAACTCCGCCTCGCCTGCATCGGGCAGGCCGACTGGGAGGCCAAAGCGTCTCTCGCCCAGGGCATCTCCGACCCCGCCCGGCGCACCGCCGGTCTCGCCGACCTGGTGACCCACTGGCTGGACGAAGACTGCTACGAAGCCCAGAAGTGGACCCGGGCCCACCCTGGAGCCGTTCCCCCGGAAATCGAAGCCAGGGTCGACCAGGCCGTCGCCGAGCTTGAAAAGGGCTCCTCCCCGGACGAAGGCAGCGACAGCACCCCGGACCCCGGCGAGGACTCACCCGGTAGCGGTGAGTGAGCCCCCTGGCCAAGGGCCTGACGGTCTCACACCGGCTCCAGCGCCAGCGCCTTCGCGGTCGCGCCGAGGTCCAGGCTGAAAGTCACCGTGCCGTTCGAGTCAGCGGTGACGGTGGACACAGCGGCTCCGTCCACCTTCAGAGTATAGGAGGCACCCGCGGCCAGGCCGGAAACCGTGTGCGCGGCCCCGGCGTTTGCGAGTCCGCTTTCCGTCCAGCGCCGGGCGCCAGCGGTGGTGAGCGGCCACTCCTGGATCGCAATCGTGACAGCGGCGAGCGCAGGCCGGGCGATGCTCAGAGAAACCTGGCTACTGGTCCCGGCGTACCACAAGACCAGCGCGGAGTCGGCATTGATCCCGAAAGCCCCGGCGGCACTGGCGGTGAAGCCGTCGACCGCCGCCGATGACGAAGCCGTGCCGAGCGTGAGCTGGTAGTTCCTGCCGCGCAGCGGGTAGTTGAGCTGGGTGCCATTCAGTGCGGCGGTCAGGTGCGGGTCGAGCATCAGCCGGTTCCACTGCGGGCGCACGCCGTAGATGTCGCGGAACAGCCCGACGATGGTCATCGAGTTCCCCGCCAGAATGTCATCCCCCGCCCCGGCCTGGCTGTTGCGCAGGTAGCGCTGATAAGACAGGCCGTCCTTGCGATACTGGGTCAGGACCCGGTTCACGTAGTCCACCGCGATCGCCGGATTGTAGGCCGCGTAGGAGCGCACCGCGACCTCGCCCCACGAGAGGAAGATGTCGCCGTTTTCATAGGTCGGGAAGGTGTTGTCGCTGCCTTCGCCCTGGGCATACGGCAGGAAACAGAGCGGCCAGTGAAAGAGATTCTCCGCCCGCATTTTCGTCTCCATCGTGTCCAGGATCCGCTGGCGCTGCGTCGTATCGGCCAGCCCGTAGGCAATGGCGCAGAAGTTCACCGGCGTGACCAGGTTGTTGCCATGCACGCTGCCGTCCTTGTTGCGCCAGTAGGCGAACCAGCCGTTGGTCGCGTCCCAGAAGCCGCCGTCCGTGGTGGCTTTCACAAAGGAGGCCTTCAGCTTGGCGGCGGCGGCCGTGTAGGTCGCCGCCTTCGCCGTGTCGCCCAGCAGGGCCTCGCGCTCGCTCCACAGCGTCAGCGCGTAGTAGAGCTCGGCATTGACCAGCGCGTTCTCCCCGGAGGCCCAGACGATGTCGATCCAGTCGCTGGATTTCCCCTGGGTGTGGGAGTCGGTCAGCGCCTCCACCAGACCGTCGCCATCGCTGTCCCGGGCCATCAGCCAGGCCAGTGCGCGCTCGCACGGTTCCTTGTGGGCCTGCAGCCAGGTCAGATCGCCGCTGAGGTCGAACTGCTCCGCCACGTTGATCACATAGTCCGGCTGCGAGTCGATCAGCGTGCCCCAACCACACTCATAGTAGCCGGTGGCGAAATCGTATGAGCCCGGCACCGTGTTGTCGCTGGTGTCGTGGTGCCAGCGCGACTTCACCCGCCCGCTGCTCTGCAGCGCGTAGTCGCGCCATCCGTTCAGACTGGTGGCCATGTTCGCGGTGTAGTCGGGGCTGCCTAGAGCGATGCCCATTTCCGCGTGGAAGGGCTCGTGCAGGCAAATGTAACCGGTCAGCCAGCCGTTGCCGCCCATCAGCGCCTGGTCGATCACCCCGTAGCGGCCGATGGTGTCGAGCAGGTCATTGACCGCCGCGCCGTCGATGCCGGCGAGCGTGCCGCGATTCCGCATCGCGCCCGCAGCCGGAGCCTCCAGCGTCAGGCTGGTCTGCAGGGTTCCGGGAGCGACCTGGAAGGACTTCCACAGGTCCACGCCGCCGATGCTGCGGCGCAGGTCGTGCTTCGGCGCCATGGCCGTGGTGGCGATGGTCTGGCCGAACGTAAAGACTCCGCTGGGCTGGTGGGAAAAGCGCGAGGCCGCGAGCGTTCCGGCTCCCGGGCGGGTGGTGATTTTCAGGTAGTCGCTGTCCTTGAAAAAGGTCACCGAGCCGGAGTGCGCGCCGTAGGACGCATTGCTGCCCAGGTAGCGGCCCCAGGCGACGCCGCCGGTGTCCAGCATGCCCGCCGTCCAGGTCGACATCGACTTGAAATCGAAGCCCGGGAAATAGGTATCATCGACCAGGCCGCCGCTCAGGTACTGGCGCTGGATGTCCCACTGGATGCCCTGCGCGCCCATGTGCAGGACCCAGGTCTCGCTGACATTCACGCCGCCGACTCCGTAGTTGATCTGGCTGAGCGTCACGTCATTGCCGCTGATGGTGACCACCGGATCGGCCGCCAGGGTGCGGGTGGTGACCCAGTTGCCGCCGACCTGAATGCCGGTGCAGGCGCCCGTCCCCGCGGAGATGGTCTCGGTGTCATTGACCTGCACGCGGTCGAGCACAGCGCGGCCCGCGTAGTTCAGCCGCATCTGCAGCTTGCCCTGTGAATCGGAAAGCAGCAACTGGCGGTTGACCGTGTCCTGCTTCACCTGGGCGCCGTCGAAAACGATCGGGCCGGGAACGATTTCCTCCACGCGGTAGAAGTCCTTGTCCGCCGTGACGAAATTGACCGAGGTCGAAGTCAGGGCGCCCACGGCGTCGATCATCGCGCCGACCGGCTGCCAGCCGCCGGTGAGGGTGCGGGAGTGGGTGACCTGGTAGGTTTTGCCCGCCTCGGAGGCCCAGCTGAGATTCAGCTTTCCGCTGGCGAAATCGAACGCCGACTGCGTCAGGTGGAAGGCATTCGCCACGAAGTCGGGGATGCCGGTTTCGACCACCAGATTGTCGAGCGAGGCGAAGGCGTTCTGGACGCTGAAGTTCAGGAACTCCTGGGTCAACTGGCCGGTGTCGAAGCGGCCCAGCAGCGTGGTGCCGCTGTAGAGTGCGACCCGCGAGCCCTTGCCGGCAAAGGCCGAGCCGGTGCCATCGGATCCGGTCAGGACCATGGTGAAATGCCCGCTCGGCACGGCGGGGAACTCCACCCCGGCGGCCCCGGTGGCGAAGACCTGCACGCCCTTGTTGACGCGGTAGAGAAAGGCGAAATCGTTTTCCCCGCCGACCACCGGGTAGGTGGTGCCGAGCGGCCCCAGGCGGAAAGCCGACCACCAGGTGGCGTCCGTGTAGCCGGGCGGCAGCGCCATGCCGAGGTCGAAGCTGATGGTCAGCGGCTGGCCCTGGACCAGCGCCTCATTGACCGGCAGCCGCGACGAAGCCGCACTGGTGTAGGCCAGCAGCATGTAGTCCGCATAGGACGGCGCGCCTGCTTGGCCGGCATTGGTGGCCGGATTGCCGATCTGGCTGTTCGCGTCCGTGCCCGCTTCCAGGTAGCTCCAGGTCCCCACGCTGCCGCTCTGGCGGATTTTCGTGGTGGGATAGGGCGAGCCGTCGGTGGCGGGCAGGTTCAGGTTCACGCTCGTACTGCTCGTCCCGTAGGCGCTGAAATCGTCCTTCAGGATCACCGTGGCGTGGGCGGCACTGACGGCGCAGAGCAGCGCCGCCGCGAGGATCGGACCGCGGGTGGAAAGGCGGGCCGGGGCGGGTTCGGGAGGGACGGTATCCGGGTGCATGGTGGGAACCCTAGCGGCCGGGCCGTTTTTTGGGAATTAACAATCTGGCATTTCCCATGTACTTTCTGGCAATGAGTTCGCACGAAGGGCTGGCAGGGATCGTTTCGTTTTCGGGTCCGTCGACTCCGATTGGGCGAATTCGCTTTGGCGGCCATCTGCAGGGCGTGGGCGGGACCGGCTTCGCCCATTTCCGCACTTACGGCATGTATGCGCTGGTGCTGCTGACCGGCAGAGGCGCGGGCCGCTTCCGGGATCAACGCGGAACCGACCGCCGCGTCGCGGCGGGCGACCTGATCGTGGTCTTTCCCGACGTGCCTCACCAGTACGGTCCGGAGGCCGGGGACGTCTGGGAGGAAATCTTCATCTCCTTTGACGGGGCGGCCTTCGAGGGTTGGCGGGCCCGCGGTCTGGACCCGGCTCAGCCGATCTGGCCGCTAGTCCCGCAGGACGACTGGACCCGCCGTTTCTCGCAAGTGCTGACTCTGCCGGTCACCACCCGCCCGGAGGCCTGCGCCGCCGCCAGCGCGGTCCATCTGCTGATCGCCGATGCCCTGGAGGCCCGGCCCGTGGACACCGGCCGCCACGACTGGCTGGACTCGGCCAAGCAGGCGCTGAGCCGCGGCCTGGGGGCACCGGCGCTGCCGGAGATCGCCCGGCAGGCGGGGCTGGGCTACGAGACCTTTCGTAAATCCTTCAAGACCCTGACCGGTGAATCCCCGGCCCGCTACCGCCGCCGCATGCGGCTGGCCCAGGCGGCGCTGATGATGCAGCGGGCCGACCTGTCACTGGAGATGATCGCGCGGGCGCTGGACTTCTGCGACGCCTTCCACCTGTCGAAGGCCTTCAAAACCCACTACGGGCACCCGCCCTCCAGCCTGCGGCACGTCCCGGGAAAGCCCGATGACAGGGATTCCCTCAGCTCATGACGGAGGCAGAACCGGCGGCAGCAGATCGCCGTGGTCCGCTGCCAGCGGGCCGGTGTAGGCCGCCACGTAGGACTGGGCGGCGGTGAGCTGCGCGGGCGTGATTTCCCTGCGCTCGGCCAGCTTGTCCAAGGCGAGCAGGATGTCCTTCTCGTTGAGGGTGTCCCAGTCCCAGAGCATCATCTCGAAATTCAGCCAGCCGGCGGTGCGCCAGGCGAAGTCGCGCAGGCGCTGGAGTTCCTCGGTCGTGATGCCGCGGCGGAGCAACTCCGCGATGCAGCGGTCCTCGTGGTCGTCGTTATGCCGGGTGTCCACGATCTCCACGCAGACCAGCTCCCAGGTGCTGACCTCCGGGAGAGGCTCCCATTTCTCCAACCGGGCTCCAGTGGCGAGAGCCTCGGCCACCCGTTGCTCCGCGCGGGCGAAGGCGGCTCCGATGAGAATCTCCGGCATCTCACTGGCGGTGATGAATTTCCTGCGTTTGCGCCCCCACATATGCTTACGGTCGAAATCCCGGATCTGCGGCCCTGCCGCTCCTTATGAGCGGGTGGCGCAGGCGGGTTCCGGGCGGACCATAGCCGCTTCCGCCGGGGACACAATGCACCCTTTTGTTTGAATTACCCCCGGATCCCGGAGGGCGTTTCGGCTGGCCAGAGATAGACCGGAGACCTAAACCGGGCCGCCCGATCCTTCCATGAAAGCCACTTCCCTGATCCTGACGCTGGTGCTGTGTCTCCATCCCTTTTCCGCCCGCGCGGCAGAGAGTGTCCCTGACTACCGGACCCTGAAGCTCAGCCGCGGGATCGAGATCGACGTGCCGAAGGACTGGAACGCGCTCAACGGCCCGGAAAAGCACGAGCCGGTCGCGACGGTGAAGCCGGAGTTCTTCAACGAGCCGCCGGCCTCAGGGAAGGTCGTATTCGAGGCCTACAGCCCCGACCGGAACGCCCCCGCCCGCGTGATGATCGAGGTCCAGCCCGCGCCCATGAGCCCGGAGAAGCTGGCGGACCTGACCCCGGTGGAGCTCAGCGCCGTCAGCGAGCAGATGCAGAAGAACCTGGTGAAAAGCGACAGTCTGAAAATCAGCCCGTTGCAAAAGGTGAAGATCGGCGACTGCTGGGCCACCGAGTATTTCGAACTCATCGACCTCAGCGGCATCAAGGTCATCGTCCGCCAGACCTACGTGATCACCGGCAAGAACCAGCTCCACATCTGGCTTTCCTATCCGGAAGGCAATCCCGGCTACTGGAAGCCGGTCATGGCGCATATCCGCGAGTCGCTGAAGACTCCCGTGGAAAAGTAGGCTGCCGGTCTCAGCCGCCACGCAGGCTCCGGAGGTGAGCTACGACGGCGGAGGCCAGCCCCTGCGGATCGTAGCCGCCTTCCAGCGAGGAGACGACGCGGCCGTGGGCGTGCTTTCTGGCGATGGCCACGGTGCGGCGGGTCAGCTCGGCGAAGGTGGCATCGTCCCACTGCAGGCCGCCGAGAGGATCGCCGATGCGGGCGTCGAAGCCGGCGGAAATCAGGATGAACTCGGGGCGGAAGTCATTCAGCGCAGGCCCGGCCTTTTCCTGCCAGGCCTGGAGGGCGGCGGAGCCGTCGCTGCGGCGTGGCAGCGGGAGATTCAAGGTGGTGCCGAGCCCCTCGCCCTCGCCGCGGTCGGAGGACTGGCCGGTGAAGGGATAGGTGCCGGACTCGTGCAGGGAGACGTAGAGGACGTCCGGATCCTGGTAGAAGATCGCCTCGGTGCCATTGCCGTGATGGACGTCCCAGTCGACGATGGCGATGCGGCGCAGCTTGTGCCGGGACTGGAGGTAGCGGGCGGCGATGGCGACGTTGTTGAAGATGCAGAAGCCCATGCCGCGGCTGGCGGTGGCGTGGTGGCCGGGCGGGCGGACGGCGCAGAAAGCGCGGGCGATTTCCCCGTTCATCACGGCATCGGCGGCAGACAGCACCGCGCCGGCGGCCTGGAGGGCGACCTCGTAGCTGTCCTCGCAAATGGCGGTGTCGCCGGTGCGCAGGACATCGGCCAGGCTTTCGACATCGCGGTAGACCAGGTCGTGGTAAAAGGCCTCGTGCGCGAGCAGCACCTCCGAGGGGGTGGCGCGGCGGCCGGGCAGGCGGACGAACTCGGGCGGGAGCGCCTCCAGGGCATGACGCAGCACGGCATAGCGGTGCGGCGACTCCGGGTGGCCGGGGCCGGTGTCGTGCCGCTCATAGCAGGCGTCATAGTGAACGCCTACGGCATCTGCCGTCGATGCCGCCGTCATCGCTTCACCAACTGGATCTTCTTGTCCGCCATGAATTTGGTCCTTCGCCTCAGGATGCCCGCCACCGTGAGGCGGTAGTGCCGCTCGTCATTGTCGAGATCTGCCGCCTGAGCCGCGCCTCCCTCCCGGACCAGCAGGCCGGACATCGGCCGGTTCTCCGGCAGCACGCTGGCCCACAGTTCCCTGATGCCGCGACGCTTCGCCACCCGGGCCAGCTCGCCAAGCAGAAATCCCGCCATGCCGGCGCGGCGGGTGGACTCGTGCACGACGAAGGCGACCTCCGCGCTGGCACCGCCCTCATCCAGGTAGAAGCGGCCGATGGCGCGCATTTCCTGGCGGCCGTTCTTTTCCTCGAACAGGCCGAGCGCGAGGTCGCGGGTCTGGTCGACGGCGGCGAGCTTGTAGGCGGACTCGCCGCTCATCCGATCGCGCAGGTAGCCGTAGCGGAGCCGGATGGTCTCTTCATCGTGCGAGTAAAAGAACTCCTGCAGGCCGCGCATGTCGCTGGGGTAGAGCGGGCGGAACAGGAAGCGGCCGCAGGTGAAATCGACCCAGGCGGACTCGACCGCGCCGCGCTCCTCGCCGGGGCGCTTCACGGGCATGGTGAAGAACTTCGGCAGCCAGCCGCGGGCGTGGGCACCTTCCAGCAGGCTTTCGCGGTGGGCCGGGTGGGCGATTTCGATGAGGCGGGCGACGCGCTCGCGGATGCTGCGGCCGTAGATACTGGCGATGCCGTACTCCGTGACCACGTGGTGGACATCGCCACGACTGGTGGAGACGCCGCTGCCGGGCTCCAGGCCGGTGACCACCCGGGAGCGCTGGCCATCGTCACTGGTGGAAGTCAGCACCACGATGGGCCGGCCACCTTTGCTGCGGCCCGCGCCGCGCACGAAGTCCTGGAGCGCGCCGAGGCCGCCATAGAACTTGTGACCGTGGGAATCGCGAACGACCTGGCCGGTGAGATCGATCTGGCGCGCGCCATTGACGGCGACCATGCGATCGTTGCGGGCGATGACCATGGGGTCGTTGACCCACTCGCTGGGGCGGAGTTCGAGGTCGGGATTGCGATCAATGAAGCGGTAGAGCTTGCGGCTGCCGACGACGTGGCTGGCGATGATTTTGCCGGGGTGGAAATTCTTCCGCGAGTGGTCGACCGCGCCGCACTGGATCAGCTCCATGAGGGCGTCATTGAGCATGCCGGTGTGGATGCCGAGATGGCGGTGCTTGCGGAGGGCGCGGATGACGGCTTCCGGGCTGTTGCCGAGGCCGACCTGGAGGGTCGCGCCGTCCTCGATGAGCTGGGCGGCGTAGCGGCCGATGCGCTCGTGGCGATCGTCAAAGGCGGGCTTTTCGCAGACCGGCAGCGGGGCGGATTTCCCGATGAAGTAGTCGATGCGTTTGGCCGGGATCAGGGCGGCGCCGCCGGTCCAGGGCATCTGGGGATTGATCTGGGCGATGACGAGGCGGGCGGATTTCACCGCGGCCTTCACGACATCGACACTGACGCCGAGCGAGCAGTGGCCGGAGGCATCGGGCGGGGTCACCTGGATCAGGGCGACATCCAGCGGCATGCGGCCGCTGAGGAAGAGAGCCGGCACCTCCGACATGGCGCAGGGGGTGTAGTCGGCCTGGCCGCGCTCCACGGCATCACGCAGGCCGGGAGTGAGGAAAAAGGAATTGGTGCGCAGGACCTGCTCGTACCGGGGGTCGATCCACGGGGTGGGTCCAAGGCCGTGGATGTGGACCATTTCCAGGTCCATGAGGCGGGCGGACTGGCTGAGGAGGGAATTGACCAGCGCGTGGGGGACGGAGGCACCGCCGCCGAGGAAGACGCGGCTGCCCGGGCGGACGAGGCGCGGCCAGTCACGGGAGATGTCGAGCGGCTTCATGGCGGGGACGATAGCAGTTCAGGGGCCGGGGGCGATGGTGGAGTGGAAGATGGGTGAGGTTTGGCAAGGGGATTTTTAGTAGGGGGGTTTTGGGTGAGGCGGGCCAAGGGAGGCACAGATTTTTGGATTTCCGGATTTTCGGATTTTTTTTGAGGAGAGTGGGTGAGGTTTGGCAGGGGGTTTTGGGTGAGGCGGATTTGGGTGAGGTCGGGGGTGGATTTTTTGGGAGAGTGCGGCCTGCGGCCGGGGGGCTTTTTTTGATCAGCCGCGGGACGCGCCAGCCACTTGTGGACGAGGTGATTTCGCATGGGCGCGACTCTGAGGGGTGGAGCGATGCGGAGGCGATTGTGGGATGCGCAAGGTGGAGGTGGGGCTCGCGACGGGCATGGTATCGCCTTGCCCCGGGCGGCGGAAAAAGCAGGATGCGCGGTGATGAGGATCGCGGTCGTGGCACTGGGGGTGTTTGCGGGCGGTGTGGTGGCGGGGGCGCTGCTGCACGGCGGGATGGGTCGCGGGGAGGCGGCGGAAGCGGCGGCGCGGCGGGTGGGTGAGCGGTTGAATGGCGATGCGGGAAGAGGCGCGCGGACCGGGTGGGGCGTGGAGGATTTTCTGGCGCGCATTCATGAGGCGGGTGAGCGCCCGGTGACGGACGACGCGGATCTCGCCCCGGAGGGGAAGGCGCTGGCGGAGTGGAGCAACGGGGAATTTTCTCGGGCGCTGGACGAGGCCGTGACGAGCCCGGACGCGATGCTGGAAAAGTCCGCGACGGGAGCGGCGGTGCGGGCGCTGCTGCGGGCGTGGATGTTGAAGGACCGGGCGGCCTGCCTGGAGTGGCTGCAGGGGATGAAGTCCGAGTCGATGCGGATCGATCTGGCGGCGGATCTGGAGTGGCCGGCAGGGAGCGAGGAGGAGGGTCTGTCCTTTTCACTGGCGCACCCGGAAATCTATCCCCATGCGGCCCGGAACCGCGGCCGCTGGATCAAGGGCCTGGAGGCCGCAGCACGGCGCGGGCCGGAAGCGGTGGAGGCCCACCTGGCGGCGATCCACGGGGCGGGACAAATGACCCAGGCGATCTGGGGTATCAACTACCCTCCGGGATTCGATTTCGCGACACTGGCCCAGGGTCCGGAAGGCCGGCGGCTGTGGCAACTGGGGCGGACGGAGGTGATGCTGGGCTGGCTGAAGCAGGACCGGGAGGCGGCCTTTCAGGCGGTGGTCGACTACACTCACGAGAAGTCCTGGTTCACGCTGGAGCGGGGGCTGGTGGTGCAGAACGGCAAGCAGCCCGATCCCGAGCTGGCGGGGTGGCTGGCGGGAAGGCTGAGCGAATTCGACGAAAAGCAGCGGGCTCCGGTGATCCAGGCCGAGGCGGAGGCGCTGCGGGCGGACCCGGCGGCGCTGGCAAGCTTTGCCGCGGGGCTGAGTGCGGAGGATCGGCGCGGGGTGGACGAGTACGCGGTGCGGGCGATCCACCTGATCGGCCCGGAGGCGGCGCTGGCGCATCTGGAAATGCTGGGGACCCCGGCAGAGAGGATTGCATTTCTGGAGAAAGCCACGGTCATCCACCGGATGGGAGACTGGCAGAGGGATGAGAAATTCGGCGAGGAGCAGCAACCGGTTTTCCGGAAGACGCTGGAAAGCTGGGGCGCGACGCCGGAGCAGGCCGGTCGGATCATGAAAAGACTGGAGGTGCCCCAATGAACCGGAAAGGCGTGAGAAACTCCGCGATGCTGACGCTCTCCCTGGCCTGCGGGCTGGGAATCGGCTGGAGCTTGCGCGGGGACGGCGCGGGTGCGGGGACACGGGAGCGATCCGGAACGGCAACTACGACGAAAGAGGTAGCACGTCCGGACCGCCCGCACCTCACCACCGCGGATCAGCGTCCGGCGCACGATCTGGCCGCGCTGAAGCGGATGATGGTGCCGCAGGGCGAACTGCCGGTGGAGGCGCGCGCGGCCCTGCTGCGGATGAATCCGGACACGCTGCGGGAACTGATGCGAAAGGTGGCGGGTGAGGTGCCCGTGCCGGAGGGCTCCGCCGGGCTGGCCTGGCAGAGGGCCCTGATGAATGCAGCCGCGGAAGAACTGTGCCGCCGGGACCTGCGCGGGAGCCTGGAGTGGGGATTCGACCTGGCCGGGCATGGTCCCCAGCCCTCCAGCCGCGACACCAGCGGACCGACCGGTGCCGGGCAGATTCTGAAAGCCCTGCTGCAAAAGGCGATCCGGCAGGATTTCGCCGCGACCCAGGCGTGGCTGCATGAGCCGCGCAGTGACGGGCAGGCATTGATCCGCTGGACGGCGGCGTATGGAGATGTGCCGGTCTCCGGTCCAGAGGCGAGCGAGAAGGAACTGAAGCAGCGGATGGAATGGGGCGACGCCCTGATGACGGACGGATTTCCGGCGGGGTTCGATTTCAGCCGCCTATTCGCGGACACCGGGGAGGAGTGGGTGCTGAGAGGAGCGGCGACCTACTGGGCGGCGCTGGATCCAGAGGCCGCCTATGCCGGGGTGAAAGACCTGCTGGCCGAAAAACCGCAACTGTGGGGAAGACTGGCCGCCGGGGTGGCGAACCGGTCCGGAGATGCGGCAGCAGCGGCCTGGGTGGCGGAGAAAATGGCCGGACTGTCGGCGGCAGAGCGGGTCCAGGCGGTCGGGAACCTTTCACAAATCGACACCGTGGAGCGGGTGGAAGCCTTCATGGCGGTACTAGGCGGTGATGCCGAGCGAGTGGCTTTCGCCAAGGCGGCCCTGAAGGATTCGCCCGGAGGGTATGATCTGCAGCGGGCCGATGTGCGGGCTCTGGAGCTGCTGGGCAGTGAGGATCTGCAGGTGCGGGCGCTCTCGGAGGTCATGAAAGAAAGGGACACGACTCCGGACGTGGTGCGGATCAGCGCCAAGCTGAAGCTTTCCCCGCAGGCCATCGAAAAACTGGAGGCGGCGAAGGAAGGAGTGCCGCAGGGATGATCGCCACCAAATGCTACTTATCCAGCATTTAGAGCTTTTCATCCGGGAGGATTCCCGGGATAGGGAAAGGCATGCGATTTCCACTGGTGTTCCCGGTTGTGACGGCGATGGGACTGGCTCTGAGCAGTTGTGTGTCGAGTCCCTGCCGCTGATGCTGACGGTGGAGAAGCGGCTGGAGAGGAAATTCGGCTTTGACGGCCTGAGCCGCCGGGCGGAGGAGACGTGGTATCCGACCCGAAGATAGAGGATGGGGAAAGGCCGGTCCGCACACGGTTTTCATCGGAATTTCACGGTTGGTTTCTTGGCGGAGACACGGCGGCTCTCTATCTGATAGGTCAACATGGGGGAGCGTGAGATGGAAAGGCGGGAGGCGGACGCGGAAAATTTCGCGGAGCTGCTGATGCGACCTCTGAGGGCGGATGACCCGCAGCGGAATGTGCTGCGTTACGATCTGAGGGAGCGGCTGGAGCATGTGGCGGACGCTGATGGCGGGGCGGCGGAGGCAGCGGACTGGCTGAGGAAGGAGGGACCGGTGGGGAACCGGCGCCGGCGGATGCTGGCGCTGTGGGGGGTGGCCCTGTTGATTTTCGCCGGTTGCGCGGGGTATGAATTCCGGCAGTTGATCCCGCTGCTGGGTTCCGAGGGAATGGGGCCGGAGTGGGTCAAAGAGCAGGCGCAACGGCAGCTCTACACGGTGCCGCTGGAGGAGGCACCGACCGCCATGGGGTGGACCAGGCCGCTCGAAGAAGACCTGAACCCGTGGATGGCGCACCGGGACAATCCCGCGCTGTACTTCGTCTATGCGCAGACATTTGCGATGCGGTTCCGGAAGCTGCCGCCGGACTACGATGCCACCTGGCGGAGGATCGACCCGGACAACGGGATCTGGCTGATGATCCAAGCCTACAGCGATTCGCAGGTGCGGTTCCAACGACCACCGCTGAATCCGGCGGGGGCGCAGGCGCTGCTGAGGGAGGCCGCGGCGAAGCCACGGATCGAAGCCTACAACGAGGCCTGGGACCAGTATGTCATCGACCACCTGCGCGTCCCCGTGACGGCGGCGGAGGAACTGGCGGTGCGCAACCGGCTGTCGAGCCAGTGGGCGTGGAGTGTTTTCTGGCAATGGGGTCAGGGGATGACCTTCACGACGGACGGCCTGAAAACGACCACCCCGGGGACGCCGGAATGGGAAGCCTATCAGCGGATCGATCAATGGATCCGCACCTACCCGGCCCGTGAGGCGGCGCGGCATGCCGCCAAGCCGAGGGCAACGAAGAGCACTACCGCCCTGCTGACGATGGTGACGCCGGGCTGCCAGGTGGGTCTGCTGGTGGCGGCGCTGCTGCTGCTGGTGCCCGCCGCGGGCCTGCTGGCGCTGCGGCAATTTCCCGCCAGGGAGCGGGCGGGCCGGATGGCCGTCTGCCTGGATGAACTGGAGCGGCCCGGCGACCGGTGGAAGCTGCTGGCGATCGCGCTGCCCGTGCCGCTGGCACTGGGAGTGGCCGGGGTGATGGCGATCCACCCGGAGCGGCCGCTGGCCGGCCTGGGGATGGCGGCACCGGTGCTGATGCTCATGAGCATGGTGATGCTGGCGGTGGCGGTGGCGAGCCGGCAGATCTCGCGGCAGACGGCATTTCTCGGCCTGGAAAGCACGCCGGCGCAGAGAAAGGTCACGATGGGGATGGCCATCGCGATGCTGCTGATTCTGGCAATGGTGACCACGCTGGTGGTGATGAACCGGGTGGTGGAGCTGCCGCAGATGAGTGAGCCGACGCCGGTGCTGACGGCAATGGGCGGGCTGCTCGGACTGCTGCTGCTGGCCCCGGGGGTGAAGGCCCTGATGGGCTACACGGTGCCGGAGACGAATCTGCGGCACCGGCTGATCGCACGGCGGCTGCTGCCGGTGGTGTCGATTTTCGCGATCGTGCTCTGTCTCACGGCGCTGTCGTTGCAGGTGGTGGAGCGGTGGGCGGTGCGGAAGAACCAGCAGGAGGAGGGCATG